>NW_021025049.1:221859-309082 GCF_004153795.1 Camellia sinensis
TTTTTATTTTTTTTTTTCAAAGAAAAGTATTTTTTTTAGAATTTATTAAAAAGAAAAATACTTATTCTACAAATCATAAGAGTGAAAAGAATTTCAAATCATATTGATTAGTCCAAAACAGTAGGTAATGGGAATATTTTATTTTATATTATAAATAAAATTAGCCAACCTTTTTAGTCAAGTCGATTCAGATTATTACAACTTTGGATTACTTATTTGTTTGTCGCACAAAAAAACTTTTTGAATTTCCGGTTGAAAGAGATTTCCCTAACGAAAAAGCTTTTAAAGCTGCCCAATATCCTTTCTTTTTCCAAATTTTTTTACGAATACGCTTTTTTGATATAGAAGTACTTTGTTAGAATAATGTATAGAGAGGTAGAATAGATTGTATTTATTCATATGGTTAGGGGCTCCTTATATAGGAGACGATTTACAAATTGTAATGATGAAAATCTAAAGCACTAATATTGCACTATACATAAAGTCTAAACCACTAACATAAAGCTAAAGCACTAACATTGCACTATACATAAAGTCTAAACCACTAACATAAAGCTAACACACTAACAAATATGAAACTAAGAATTCATTATATGAACCATTTTGATGCATATCGGATGTAAACAACACCCATCACAAAATTTGTTTTGATAGGCAATGAAGTTCCTACAAAGATGAGATGCTTAGCTGAATGAAAAGAAGACCCATCAGAGTAACGTTGTTTTAGTGGATGATATACCAGCAAGATGGTCCAAATTTACGATTCTTTATTTTCATGAAATTGATATTCAGGTTGACTAGATCTTTCTGAGTATTGTTTCTATTATTACTTGACTGATTTAGTATAAAAAAAAACCATAGTAAATAACCTCTCGTATGCAGGTGCTGAAGGAGATGATTGTGAATTCATAAATAGGAATTGCTCGATTAAGTACTAAGGAGGCTAGGCTACAACTTAATAGGATATAATATAGAGACAGATAGAAATAATTTTTCAAGGAAGCTAATGCACTATTAAAATGTAAGAGAGTGGTTATGTCATTTAGATCCAAAAAATAAAATATAACATGAAATAAAAGAAATGCAAACAGGCATGATGATGGTAGCGACGATGGTAGGGTGGTTTTAAATTTTATATGTGAATATATAATTTACATGGCTAGAAATTCCGCATTTAGTGGCATTTAAAAAACGCCGCTATAGGTGTAAAAAATGCCGCTAATTCTTTATGTGACGTTTAATACTAAACGCCGAAGATGCGGCTGTCGCTATAACGTTATGGCGTTTTAAAAACGTCATTAACTTAGTATAGGCTGCATTTTTAACGCTACTAAATGTTGTAAATAACAGTAACATGACATCATCAAGTATTTAGCGACGTTTTAAAAACACTGTGATAGATTTTTCCTATTTTAAAAATATGACCATTGGCAATTGAGATTCCAAAAACTCAATTCGCGACTGAAAATCTGTGCATATAGCCTGAATTTGTTTCTCTATTATGTCATTCATCTTCGACTCTAACTGCATTTGATACCGTTGAAGTTGCTCTTGAACTCGAGTTTGGAAGATACGATTCTGTTTTTGTGACTAGGCATCTCTAATGAAGATTCTTAGACGAGTCTAAGGCTATTTATGCATGCATGCACCATTAATGATTACATCCCGGTTGTGCAATCTAAATTAGTACTATCAAACATACTAGAAGCATATCTAGTATGAAGCATATTAATGAAGAAACCAAAAGTTTCTACAATGCTCTTGATAGATTATGATAGATTCAAGAAATACATTGCTCTCTTAAATCAACCAAAAAAGACCAAACTATTATGCCTTCAAATGAAAGTAAGCACAAAGAAAGTCAAATTTAAAACATAAAAATAAATGTATATATATATTATTTTAAAAATTAATACTTTTTTCGTGAGCTAGCAATAGCATTAAAAAAGTTTGGCAAGTACTATCACAACTAAAAGAGAATTGCTAGTGTAATTACTAAGATAATCAATGAAAAGTCATATAACAAAAGAAAACAAAATTCTAAATGTTATTTCTTTAGTGTAATTACTAGTGTTTGAAGTGTCAAATGATTAAAATATTTGGATTTAGAATTTTTGTTTCTTATCCTTTTGGTGTTTTCTGGGCAACCAAATATTAATTAAGCAATATTTTCTGATTCTTGCTATAATTGTTGCATAAATTAGGTTATAGTGCGAATACGGCCACTAGGTAAGGTTGAGGAAGAAGGAGATTTGATAGTTCAAAAAACTACTAATGATTCTTTGTCCATCCTTGGACAGACATTTACATTTGACTCTATTGTTGACACTTGTTGAGGATTATAGTCCAGCTAGCTCAGGTTTAAGTGGTGCAGAAGCTCAGGTGCAAGTACTGCAGCCAGCTTAGGTGACTTCGGCTCAGATTGCAGTTTAACAGATTACAGTTCAAGAAGTTCATCTGTTTAGGAGTTAGTTACATGGTTAAGAAGATAGTTAGTTTGTTAGAAGATATTATGTTTAGCTAGTTAGTTAAGCTCTGATACCATGAAACAAAACTAAAACCAATATGTACTTTCTTATTCAACAACATATTTGATAATACATCAGCTATATTTATACAAAAGTAATCAGGAGCTTAACTAACTATCTAAACAAAATATTTTCTAACAAACTAACTATCTTCTCAACTGTGTAACTAACTTTTAAATAGATGAATTGCAATCTGAGCCGGAGTCACCTAAGCTGGTTGCACTACTTGCACCTAAGCTGCTGCACCACTTGAACCTAAGCTAGCTGAACTATAATCCTCAACATTCCCCCTCAAACTGATGGGAGGAGAGACTAACATCAGTTTGGATTGAAGATAAGAGAAACGAGATACGGATAAGGGTTTGGTAAATATATCAGCCAACTGATCAAGAGTAAAAGCATAGTGCAACTCAAGCTTTTTAGCAAGGACTTGATCACGAACAAAGTGGCAATCCATTTCAATATGTTTGGATCAAGAGTGAAAGACTGGATTAGAAGCAAAGGCTATGTCAAAGACAATATCACACCAGAGAAGAGGAATTGTGGGAGACACAATACAAAGATCATGAAGTAACATGCCAATCCAAGTCAGTTCAGCAGCAGTATGAGCCAATGGTCGATACTCTGCTTCAGTAAAAGATCGATACACGGTAACTTGTTTCTTGGCCACCATGAAATAAAGTTGGAGACCAGAAATACACAATATCCAGAAGTGGATTTCCTGTCAACAGAGTCTCCAGCCCAGTTGGAATCAGAATAGGCCTGCAGAGCAAAAGAACTGGGTGTTTAGGTGAGGCCTTGAGACAGAGTTCCTTTAAGATACCTAAGCAACCTTTTTACACCAGTAAAATGGCCAATAGTAGGATTATGCATATGCTGACAGAGGTGATTTACAGCATAAGACAGGTCAGGCTGGGAAATGGTTAAATACTGCAATGCCCCAACTATACTTCTATAGAAAGAAAGATTATGAAAAAAAACATCAGATTTGTGAGACAACCCAGGCTTAACAGAGATAAGGGAATCACATAGCTTACAATCCAACATACCAGCTTTAGTAAGAACATCCTGTGCATACTTGGTCTGAGAAAACATATAGGTAGAGCCAGAGGTTTCAACAGAGATACCCATAAAATAAGACAGATTCCCAAGCTCTTTTATGGAAAATGCCTGATGTATTTTAGTAATAAGCAGCTGAATATGTGTAACATTATTCCCAGTGAGTAGAATATTATCCATATACACTAGAAGAGCAATGAAGACAGGACCATGCTAATATATGAACAGAGAAAAGTCACATTTGCTATTTTTGAACCCTTGAGAGAGCAAAAAGGCTAAAAAGGTAGAGTACCATGCTCTTGGTGCTTGTTTAAGACTATACAAAGCTTTGTGGGGCTTACAAACCTGTTGTGGATGAGAAGAATGCTCAAAACCTGGTGGCTACAACATGTAAACCTCTTCCTCAAGAAGGCCATGAATAAAAGCATTAGAGATATCTAGTTTCTTGATAGGCCAATGGTGATGGAGAGTAAGACATAAAAGAATGCGAATGGTGGGCAACTTAGCAATTGGACTAAAAGTTTCCTGAAAGTCAATGCCCTCTTGTTGAAGATAGCCTTTGGCCACTAATTTGGCCTTATGTCTAGCAACAGTCCCATCAAAATTCCTCTTGACCTTAAACACCCATTTACAACCTATGGCATGCTTCCCAGGAGGAAGAGAAACAAGGGACCAAGTTTTCTAACCTTGAAGAGCCTAAAATTCTTCCAACATAGCCTGTTTCCAAATAGGAATAACCAAGCCTCCTTGTGAGAGGGAGGTTCAACATCATGAGAAGAAAGAGAAGCAGGTTTGAGAGTGAGGAGAGCTGCTTTAGACCTAGTATGCATAGGATGACAATTAGAAGAAAGAGGCACAGAAGAAAGGGAAGCATTCTACTTCACCACTCTTCTATTCCTGTGCATTATTTGTTTGATAATATTGCTTGTGCCACTTACCTCATTAATAGACTGTCTTCTTCCAAATTGGCTTATAAGACACCTTTTGAAACTCCGTTTCATAAACTTCCAGATTTTTCTCTTCTCAAAGTTTTTGGTTGCCAATGCTTTCCTTTGCTCAAACCCTATCATCCCACCAAACTGTAACCTAAATCAGTTGAGTGTGTCTTCTTAGGTTATCATTCTTTTGCCAAAGGATATAGGCATCTTGATCTCAAAACTGGAACTATTTATCTTTCTCGTCATGTAGTGTTTAATGAACAGGTTTTTCTTTTTGCTCATCAATCTTCTTTCTCCTTATCCTCTTCTCCATCACAGCTCCATTTCTTTCAATCATTCTTTTGGTCTTCGCCTTCTTCTTCTACACCTTTACAGACTTCATCTATTTATACTGCTTCTGTTTCACCAGTATCTCATCCTTCTACTGCCTCTACTTCCCCAGCATCTAGTTCTTCTTCTCTTCCCAATTCTATTGGTTTCCCTCACAATTGTACTGATTTGCCTCACCATTCTACTAGTTTACCTCACCATTCTACTTCAGCTCAATCTTCTCTTCCCCTTATTTCTCCTTCCCTTCATTCTCCTATACCCATTAACTCCATTTCTATGCAATTGTCTCTTACTTTTACTTCTGCTTCCCTTCCTTCTATGCCACCTTCTTCTAATTGTCATCCTCTGCTTACTAGGTCTAAAGCAGCTTTCCTCACTCTCAAACCTGCTTCTCTTTCTTCTCATGATGATGAACCTCTCTCTCACAAGGAGGCCTTGGTTATTCCTATTTGGAAACAGGCTATGTTGGAAGAATTTCAGGCTCTTCAAGCTTAGAAAACTTGGTCCCTTGTTTCTCTTCCTCCTGGGAAGCATGCCATAGGTTGTAAATGGGTGTTTAAGGTCAAGAGGAATTTTGATGGGACTGTTGCTAGATATAAGGCCAGATTAGTGGCCAAAGGCTATCTTCAACAAGAGGGCATTGACTTTCAAGAAACTTTTAGTCCAGTTGCTAAGTTGCCCACCATTCGCATTCTTTTATGTCTTACTCTCCATCACCATTGGCCTATCAAGCAACTAGATATCTCTAATGCTTTTCTTCATGGCCTTCTTGAGAAAGAGGTTTACATGTTGTAGCCACCAGGTTTTGAGCATTCTTCTTATCCACAACAGGTTTGTAAGCCCCACAAAGCTTTGTATAGTCTTAAACAAGCACCAAGAGCATGGTACTCTACCTTTTTAGCCTTTTTGCTCTCTCAAGGGTTCAAAAATAGCAAATGTGACTTTTCTCTGTTCATATATTAGCATGGTCCTGTCTTCATTGCTCTTCTAGTATATGTGGATGATATTCTACTCACTGGGAATAATGTTACACATATTCAGCTGCTTATTACTAAAATGCATCAGGCATTTTCTATAAAAGAGCTTGGGAATCTGTCTTAATTTTTGGGTATCTCTGTTGAAACCTCTAGCTCTACCTATGTGTTTTCTCAGACCAAGTATGCTCAGGCTGTTCTTACTAAAGCCGGTATGTTGGATTATTAGCCATGTGATTCCCTTATCTCTGTTAAGCCTGGGTTGTCTCACAAATCTGATGTTTCTTTTCACAATCTTTCTTTCTATAGAAGTATAGTTGGGGCATTGCAGTATTTAACCATTTCCCAGCCTGACCTGTCTTATGCTATAATTAATCACCTTTGTCAGCATATGCATAATCCTACTATTGGCCATTTTACTGGTGTAAAAAGGTTGCTTAGGTATCTTAAAGGAACTCTGTCTCAAGGCCTCACCTAAACACCTAGTTCCTTTGTTCTGTAGGCCTATTCTGATTCCAACTGGGCTGGAGACTCTGTTGACAGGAAATCCACTTCTGGATATTGTGTATTTCTGGTCTCCAACTTTATTTCATGGTCAGCTAAGAAATAAGCTACTGTGTATCGATCCTCTACTGAAGTAGAGTATCGATCATTGGTTCATACTGTTGCTGAACTGACTTGGATTGGCATGTTACTTCATGATCTTTGTATTGTGTCTCCCACAATTCCTCTTCTCTGGTGTGATAATGTCTCTGCCATAGCCTTAGCTTCTAATCCAGTCTTTCACTCTCGATCCAAACATATTGAAATGGATTGCCACTTTGTTTGTGATCAAGTCCTTGCTAAAAAGCTTGAGTTGCACTATGTTTTTACTCTTGATCAGTTGGCTGATATATTTACCAAACCCTTATCTGTATCTCATTTCTCTTATCTTCAATCCAAACTGATATCAGTCCTCCTCCCATCAGCTTGAAGGGGAATGTTGAGGATTATAGTTCAGCTAGCTCAGGTTCAAGTGGTGCAGCAGCTAGGAATGGCAACGGGGCGGGACGGGGCCAGGGACTACACTCCCCGTCCCCGATCCCCGATGGCTGAAAAATCCCCGTCCCCGCCCCCGATCCCCGGTGGGGGAACCCATCACCTCCCCGTCCCCATCCCCTAATGGGGATCAGGTTTCCCCGACCCCGAAAAATTCCCGAGCATCAACACAAGAACAACGAATCAATATATATATCACTATGTTTTATCATCATCAACAAATACATATTTAAATTTTAAAAAAAAATTAAACAGAAATAGATCAGATCACATACACACACACACACACACAGATCTAACAGAGACAGATCCATCGTCTGGCGCACAGATCTGAGCGATGCCGTCGGTGGGTTCGGTGGTAGTGACAGAGAGACAGACCTTGTGCGGCGGTGGTGGTGATGTCGCCGTCGGTAAGAGAGAGGGAGGGTCCTGGCCAGCGGTGGTGGTGATGTCGCCGTCGGTGACTGCGAGAGAGAGTGTCTACAGAGAGAAAAACGAGAGAGTTGAGATGAGAGTGAGAGAGAGAGAGAGATATATATCTGACTATGAGAGTGAGTGTGAGAGCAACACAGTTTGAAGGGGAATGCTGAGGATTATAGTTCAGCTAGCTCAAGTTCAAGTGGTGCAGCAGTTCAGTTGCAAGTAGTGCAGCCAGCTTAGGTGACTCCGACTCAGATTGCAGTTCGAAAAGTTCATCTGTTTAGGAGTTAGTTACACAGTTGAGAAGATAGTTTGTTTGTTAGAAGATATTTTGTTTAGATAGTTTATTGAGCTCCTAATTACTTTTGTATAAATATAGCTGATATATTATCAAATGTGTTGTTGAATAAGAAAGTATATTGGTTTCAGTTTTGTTTCACTAATTCAACATAGGCAAGATCTAATTTTATTTTATTTTTTTTTATAATTTTTCTATGAGCTAGTGAATACATTTACGTTAAAATAATAAAACACTTAAATTTTTCTTTTAATTATGTACTTTTCAACTAGATATATTCCAGCTTGTTAGAGCTCCTCTTGTTGAAAATTGCCTTGCCAGGTTTAACAGCTCTGTTTTTGCATATGGACAGGTACCTTCTATTTAATTTTCCTTAAATTTTTGTAAATATACACAGACGTGTGTGCACACACTCATGTATAATACATTTTTCCACTGGAAAAAGGGTTATTTATATTTATTCTAGAATTTCAAATTTAATTGTTTTACACTGATAACAGAAAGACTTATACAATGTAGGGACCTCCCAATGCCTTGTTGGGAGAAAACCTATCAAGTGATCAACAAAGCTTGACGCCCTTGTTTTTGAGCGACTTTTTGCCTGCATAAATGAGGTGTGACTCTATTCTCTTCATTTCTAACTCGTTGATGGTAACATTAAATAGTATTTTTATAATTTGTGTGCTTTCATTTTATTTTTATTTTTATTTTTATTTTTTATTTTTTATTTTTTTTGTAAGAGCAAATTAAGCATGCTAACAAGCAGCAACTCATGCATCAGTGTTGCTATTCTTTTCTTGAGATTAAGTTCTTTGTATAAATTGGACATAATTAGGTAAATTACTTGATCCCAAAAAAATTTAGATCCAATCTGTTGGCACCATAAAATATTATTATTAGTATTAGTGTTATTATTGTTATTATTTTCAGGGCATGTGGCATCCTCTTGTTCATTTGGAAGTTAAAAGAAATTATGGAGATGATGAAGGACATGTAAGACAAAGTGGATGAGTAAAAGGACACGTGGCAAGACAAGGATGAAGATGAAAGAAATGGGTAGTTACTAAGTAGTTATTACTGTATTTTTTCTTCTATAAATAGCCATCAATGGCTATATTGTAAAGGATCCAGAACTCAAATAAAAAACAATTGATTTATATTCTTCTTGTCATTTATATTTTATGCACTTCATTTTCGAAGCATAGGAGTAGAGGTAAGTTCTCTGCACTTTATTTTATGCACTTCCTTTTCGAAGCATAGGAGTGGAGATAAATTAATGGTTAGTTTGATTGTTCACTCAATCATCTTTCTTCGTCTTCTTCTTTCTTCTTTTAATTTTTCTTTTCTTGACACTTGACAATTTTGAAGTCCTCTTCGTTGAAGCAAAAGAACCGTCAACGCAATCGCTTGATAATTGGCTTGAATTTAATCTGTAAGGATTTTTCAATCCAAGTTGGCACACTCGTATTTATGATATTTTCCTTCGTAGAAAAAATAAGCCAACAATTTTTGGCACGCCTAGTGGGTCGTCAAGTGTAAGAAATGAAAAATGAATTGGATTCGTCCATTTCAAATAGCCTAGATGAAATCTATTGGCGTAAGCTAAAAATTTTGGATCTTCAAGAAGAGATCCATTTTCTTGATGAAATAAACTTTCATCCCTTAGAATATTATTTGGTGAAAGAAAAAGACGTCATTTAATTGGAGAAATTCATCAGCTTGATATGAAAATTTGCCAATGGAATAATGAGTTGTCAACTCTCACTACCAAGTCTTTAACTGAGGCTTTAATGGCCGAAATTGATGAATTTTTTCAGAATTTTTTCATGGTTGAAAATAGCAAAAGCAAAAAGTTGATTTCATCAATGGTTGGGAGGGGTTCAAAAAACTCATTATTAAAGAACTAATTTATGAAAATAACATGGCTAAAAAACATGTTGTTTAGCCAAGCATGGTTAAAAATAATGTTCCATATAAAACTCGGGGGTTGAAAAACCCATTCTTAGAGAGTCAAATCATGGACATAAGATATCTATGAAAGATTTTCATAAGCCATTAATGGCTAAAATGGAACAACCTATCAGACCGAGAAATGATAAAACTCACATGGAGGATTTTCATAATCTATTAATGGATAAAATAGAAAAACAACCCCACTTGTCAATGAATGATGAAAGTTATTTGGCCAAAGAACATATTCTCAAGCCAAACATGGCTAAGAATGATGAACAATTTAATGTTCATGAATCTGAATTTTTTGAAATTATTCAAAATGGCAAGTTATTTGAATTTTTAAGGCCATCTTGTACTATGGTTCTTGGTGTTCAAAATCCTTTTTGGATTTGTGGTTCATATCAAAATTTAATTTTGATGAAATGGCTAATAAAACAATCATCTTTAAGCATTGTTTTGATGAATTTGATGCACTAAAGAACAACTTAGCCATTTGAAATGTTAAACTTGGCTAGGAAAAGCCTATGCATTTAAATGAATGGTTGAAAATGGCTTATCTTTTCAAATTGATGGCCAATTGCTTCTTCTTCTTTTTTTTAAAGCACAAAAATGACAGTATGTGTTTGGTTCAGCTCTTCAAAAATTCAAGTAAACATCATTTTTAAGGGTCGTGGGGGGTAATGTTGGCACCATAAAATATTATTATTAGTATTAGTATTAGTATTATTATTGTTATTATTTTCAGGATATGTGGCATCTTTTTATTCATTTGGAAGTTAAAAGAAGTTATGGATATGACGGAGAACATGAAGGACAAAGTGGATGAGTAGAAGGACACATGACAAGATAAGGATGAAGATGAAAGAAATGAATAGTTACTAAGTAGTTATTACTGTATTTTTTCCTCTATAAATAGCCATCAATGGCTACATTGTAAAGGATCCAGAACTCAAATCAAAAACAATTGATTTATATTCTTCTTGTCATTTATATTTTATGCACTTCATTTTCGAAGCATAGGAGTAGAGGTAAGTTCTCTGCACTTTATTTTATGCACTTCCTTTTCGAAGCATAGGAGTAGAGATAAATTAATGGTTAGTTTGATTGTTCACTCAATCATCTTTCTCCGTCTTCTTCTTTCTTCTTTTAATTTTTCTTTTCTTTACACTTGACAATTTTGAAGTCCTCTTCGTTGAGGCAAAAGAACCGTCAACGCAATCGCTTGATAATTGGCTTGAATTTAATCTGTAAGGATTTTTCAATCCTTACTGGCATGCTCGCATTTATGATATTTTTCTTCGTAGGAAAAATAAGCCAACACAATCAAAAGTCATATAACAAGAGATAATCAATTAATTACAACAAGTGTAGTTGAATTTCATATAATGTATACAAAATGCAAAAAATATAGGGATTTAATCATTTGGGCATAAAACAAAGCAACAACCAACTCGAAAGCCTTCAGATCAACAAGGAGGGGAGAGAGAGAGAGAAGGGAGGTATAGATCTAAACCTTGTTGAGAGTCATCACTAACTCTCCTCACTCTCTAGAATCTTCTCTCTTGAATATTCTAGAAGTTTCCACTTGAATCTAGAATACTCCGGAAAGATCTAGAAGATTCTGGAAAAACCTAGAGAAATTCGGAAGATTCCAGAATATCCTAGAAGGTTCCAGAACATTAAAGAAGTTTGGAGAAAACTAGAGAAATCTATAAAGTTCTAGAAGGTTCTAGAATACTTTAGAGAAGAATAGAAAGCTCTAATATGTACTAGAGTAATCTAAATTGTTCTAGAGTATAGGGAAAGTATGAGTGTATTCTAGAAAGTTCATCAACAAGTATAAATATGAGATGAGTTCATGTACTAAGCAATTGGACAATTAGATAATTGAGTGAAAGAAGAGTGAGTCCAAAGTGAGTGGTCAAGCACTATCTAGTGCGAGGTGTCTCAAGGTCATGTGTGAAGAAGACACAAAGTATGAGTGCTTGAATGTATGTGTGAGTGGATAAGTGAAGTGTATTAGTGTGTGATTGTGTACAAGTGTTTTGTGTACTAGAGTGTTACAAATAAATGTTGTATTTCTGGGTCCACCAACGTGTCAAACTCAACAAACCTTTCTACCTTCTCTTAATGCCTTGATCTACACAAACAAAAATCAACAAAATCAATAACCAAATCAACAAAATCGAGAAGGAAGAGCTTCAGAGAGAGAAAGAGAGAGAGACAGTGGTTTGTAGACGATGGAGCCTAATCAGGTTAAATCTCAACCAACTGACATGAATCTGGAAAATTCAATGAAAGCTCACGAAGATCTGAACGATAAATCAAATAAAATTAAATAAATACAGTAAATCTACTAATAAGTCTTGTGAATCGATAGTAAAAACGCAACACCAGTGAAATCAAGAGTGCAATTGGATCAGAAAAATGTTTCGAATTCAACTAGAAAATACCACATCAATGTATGTACAGGTCTCGTTCATAGAGAGAGAGAAAGAGAGAAAGAAACCTTGTACTGAGAATCAGCAATGGAGTTTCGAACTTCGATCCGTTAATGGAGCTTTGAACTTTGATCCGTTGAGAGGGTTTAGAGAGGGGTGGGTTTAGAGAGGGAGAGGGAGCAAGAGACTGAGTGAGTGAGTGAAAGATTAGAGCTAAAAAATGTGTATATTATTTCCCTCAATGTAGACGTTTTAAGGTGTTTTTAAACACCTTGTCTTATTAAAACGACACCATTTTAATTTTTAATAAAAGCGACGTTTAAAAAATGTCATTAAATATTATAAGAAGTGGTGTTTAAAAAGACGCCATTAAATAAACATCATCAAAACCCCCATTTCCTATAGTGTTAGGACCTTGATCCAACCATATGGGGTTCACTAGGGTCTTGTTTTGATAATTCAAATAATTTATTTTGTCGAAACCTTTGGGTGTGTTTGATTGGATGAATAAGGGAGGGACTATTTACCATGCGGATTGTAATCCGGAAAAAGCATTCAATATGGCGTTTGTTTTTTTTTTTAGTTCACCGGACATGAAATCTAGTCGGACTCTTCATCCCCCCATATAGGGGACTATTGTATCCTAGGGGGAGGCAGGGGGGACAATTTTTGGAGGACTATCCACGATTGGGATTAGGTGGTAAAATGATCATTTTGACTCTCTACTATTTAATTATGTATTATATTTTGTAAAATTCAATAAAATTTAAATGTCTCAATTTAAAAATAAAATAATTTTATTTAACTTTTTATTGATGTTTTATTTATTTAATTTTTTAAAATATTTTTTTATAGATATTTTATTCATGTTTTATTTTAAAATTTTGTTTATAATTTATTTAATTTCATTTTTTTAATTTTATAGATGTTTTATATAATTTCATTAATTAATTATTACTATTTTTAAAAATAAATTTATTTAATTGTGTAAAAAATAAAATAAAATAAATTTTTATTTAATCCAACTAAAAATAATTAAAATATTAAAGATATGTTTAATATTGCTATTACTTAGTAAACAATTGAAAATGGGTAAAATAGTCATTTGCTCATTTACCCTATCCAGTCATTCGAACCAAATATTGGATTTACTAAAAATAGTCATTTCTAGACATCTAATCCCATGAGAAAACAAACACGGGATACACATCCAATCCAACCAAATAGTCCGGGAGATTCACAGTGCTAGGATTCAACTCCAATGGATTCTAATCTTCCCTTATCCAGTCTGTCCAATCAAACACACCCTTTATGTATATCATCTAAAAAAAATGACCTTACAAATTGAACGATTTTAATTATTAAAATGAGTTGCATATATATATATATATATATAACTTAGAAAAAAATTGAAATTCAATTGGTTAGCATGTCAATCTGTTAATTAAAAAAAAATTAGTGAATGATTAACAAGAAGTCAAATATATATTTTATTCGAACATAAAATGAACATCGACAAAACAAAAATAACAGATTAAAACATTAATATACAATTATGCAATATGAATCAAGCATAGATAACAGAATTATAATGTTTAAGATATTAAAAGAACAAAATAATTATAAAAAATAAATAAAAAAAAAGTCTAACCTCGTCATGCATATTTTTCCATATTTGGTTTCCTCCAATATGTCACTTTTTCTCTAAATGCATTCATTGATTTTGAAATGCTTTTTGTAGTCTTGCCTATAATTATTTTGAAACTATATTGAAATATAACTGTTATAATTGTTGAAAGATAAAAATTAGCAGATTAAATACTAAATAATTACAGGAATACTACATACATAACAAATTTATCTAGAAAAATCAACATGTAGTCTAGATTTAATCCAAGTATATGATCCACCATACAACAATTAAATTTAAACCACACATAATTTTTCATGCTACATTTCATGGTGAAAATTCTACGTGATTAAATTTATCCAAAAGTTAATTATATTTCTGACTGTATTCGTGTAATCTTCCATAATCTAAGTATTTAAAGGAGCAGTTTGAATGAATTACTAAAATTTAACATAATCTTAAAACAGATTTATAATTTTACCTTTAAAAGTAGTACATAATTTTAAAGAAGGAACCCTTCTTGGTTGATATTGGTTGAACAAAATTTATGAACACAAAAGGCTACTAATGGGTCATACTCACATGTTTACCATGAATCTTTCCTCTAAATGCAATTTCCATTTTTCTCTTTTGTTGGTTTCAATGCTATTCAAATTTATCACACACAATCTTAATTATTTTAATTTTAATTCTATTCTCTAAACTATAAAATTTCCCCAGCTGTGCTTTTATTGTTGATAATCGTCCTAGCTACACTGTTTTAAATTGGCTAGTTTAGAATTTTTTTTTTTTAATTTTAAATTCCGTGTCAAGTCGTCGGTGCTTACAACTTATGCCACAAAATAATTTAAATAATTAAATAAACATTGATTATTCTCTAAAGTCGGAACAAGAATACTTATATATTATCACATTCCAACTTAACAAATAAGTCACATCTAAAATGCATTTAAGATCATCCCTTGAAAGCATATTTATTTGCAACAAGGTTTAATTTTCAATTTTTTGCTCATTTGTAATATAATGTGCTCAAAAATTCAAAAAATATTATATATTATATTATAAGATTTAAAATAATTTAAAATTATAAGGATTTACATTCCAAAAAACATACTTTCGCATATCTATAGTGATAATCCTGAATTCGTCCTTGTAACGTGTTGATAACAACATAAAATTGCCAATTCCACACTTTAAAAAAATTCAAATGTGATTTAAAAAAATGATAAACATGTCAGATGAATAAAAAGAAATTTTCAAAAAGTTTGTGTTTTCTTTACACAAAAACCTGATGTATGTATGAATATATAACATAAATCTTGTAAAAATATTTGTTTGGTTTCGAATTTTTAAAAATAATTTTTGAGTTTTTCAACTTTTTTATTTTTCGTGTTTTATTGTTTGGTGAATTTCTTTCATATTTTAATTAATTTTTTTAAATGCATTTAATTTAAATGTATTTAAAAAGTTTTTAAAAAAAATTATGAAGAAATCTAATTTTTTTCAATAATAAATATAAAAAAATTAGAAAAATATATTGAATTTTTGTATTCAGTGGATTTTTTACAGATTTTTTTTACAAATTTTAAGTGTATCTAAAAAAATTACTAATAATCAAATAATACAGATTAAAAATTGCAGATTTTAAAAAAGGTTCCGTTGCCGGGAATCGAACCCGGGTCTCCTGGGTGAAAGCCAGATATCCTAACCGCTGGACGACAACGGATTATTGAACTATTGAGAAGATTTATAATACTTAAAGTAATTAACTTTTAGGCTATGTTTTGAATAGAAATTTTGAAAAGGAAAGAGAAAGTCTGTGTGAAATGCAGATTAAATATAATTATATTTCATTCATATTTTATTTACTTTTTTTATTTTTTTTTTCTAAATTTTTACCCAAATCATGGAAATGGTGTGGCTACTGTGCAACCATCTGGGCACATTTTGATGGTTCGAATCGAACCATTCACTTTTTAAGGTATATCGAGTAGAACATATCAACAAAAAATTAAATTGATCGGATATTAATAATCCTTTCATCAAATCATAATTGTATTTAATTTTATACTTTAAATCAAATTTGCTATTCATTTTTGTAAATACAAATGCAATTAGATGAAATGGTTAACGATATACAATCAACTTGATTTTTTATAAATATATTCTACTCAATATATCTTAAAAAGTAAACAGCTCAGATTATCAAAACAAACCCCAAACTATGTGCCAGTTCTAATCAATTAATTGTGCAATAAAATAGGATCAAGTGTAAAATTTAATCTTTTAGAAGCTGTATTATTGAGTTCTTATCATTTCCCTTTCATGTTTTCTGTCCTCAAAAAAAAAAATTTAATTTGTAAAATTTGGCATGCTAAGAGTTTCTTTAATAATTCAATAATTAAGGTGGTAAAATATTTTCTGTAATATTTAATTTTGTCCCAAAACAAGTTGTCTAGTAGGCATTTTGACAGTGATGGCGAATTTGTTGCATCCTATCTCTTCTATCAATCTCAATGTATAATGTATTGGTCCTGTCATTGGCTTACTCTTTGAATTTTGGGTAAATTACACTAATAGGCCATGTAATTTGAGGTTCGTGTCATTTTAGTCTTTAACTTTTTAATTGTAACATATTTGATCTTAAATTTTAAATCTTGTTCCAAATAAAGATTATTGAAGATACCATTACTTAATTTCAAGGGCAAAATAGTCAATTTGATAAAATAAAAACTAATTTGACAAATAAATGTCAAAAAATATTTTGAAAATTTTAAAAATTATTTCTATCCACCAAAGATAAAATTATGTAAAATTGATAAAAATTAATAAGAATTACATGATTAATTTTACATGATCATCATCCAAAAACATAATAAAAATTAATTTGGTAAAAAAATAAATAAATGTCTAAAAGATTTATTAATTTTACATAATTTTATCTTTAGTGGATAAAAATAATTTTTAAAAATTCAAAAATATTTTTTTGACATTCATTTTTGTCAAATTAGTTTATATTTTATCAAATTCACAATTTTGTCCTTGAAAAATCCAATAGTATCTTCAATTATTCTTATTTGGAACAAGATTTAAAATTCATAATCAAATGTGTCAAAACTGAAAAATCAAAACCAAAGTGACACAAATCTCAAACTATAAGACGACCCTGAATATATTTCAGATAACACGCTTTGTTTGGATGCTCAGAATACATAGGAAAAAGATAGAAATAAAGGACAAGTCAAGTATGATTATTATGAGGATGAATTTGTAGATCATGAGAGTTGTCAACAAAAGGTTGGCATCACCACTGGGGATGAGAACCAAATAAGCTGAAGAGTTTATGGGTCGGTGATGAAGAAGAGAGACATTAACACAAAAAGTCGTAAAAGAGAAAGAAAAGTTAGGGGGACGAAGAAAAAGAAGAGACAAAAAGATGAGAGAGACAATAAGAGGAGTAAAGAAGAGAGAAGGAATAAAGAGAATAAGAAAGGCTGAGACAGAAAATAGGTTTCAGTCAAAATTGTCACTTCAAAAAAATATGCATGGAACCAACAAAATTGTAAATTGTAAATACTTTTTCACATTCCACTTGTTTGTAATTTGCTCATTAAAAAATAGAGAAGTTGTGATGATACCATGTTTGTCCATAATCCATATATTCGTATGCAAAGGCTCTTTTACTTGCATATTATAACTCCTGGCATTTCATTCAGAAAAAGTAGACAAATAAACAAAATCAACAAGAGAAGTCTATCTTCAAATCTCTCTGTTCTCGTGTCTTAAGGATTGTTTCTGAAGATTTGTGTCCCTAAATTCTTCACATAATCGAATGATTAGGATTACAATGAAATAGCCAGAATTCACCAAGTGCATACCACAGCAGAGCACTTGGATTTCAATGCTGCCTTATTAAACTACTATCACAACATTCATGCTAGAAACTCAATTAGGCATCCCATTCTCTGAGGCAATCTAGAGCTGGCCAATCAAGAATATTCTCAGGCATTCATCCCATTGCACTAATGGGGGAAGTTTGTAGTGTTCCAAAATTATTCTCAAACCTGGTTCTAAGCAAGTAGGATAAGCCAATAAATCATTCACAAAAATCACTATAAATTTATAAATTTATTACTGAACCCAACCAAAGGGTACGTATTCAGGTCAACATAAAACTATATGTAATGCAAAAACAACTAATCCACTGGCTCTCAAAATACTTCTACTCCCCATGAGACCAAAAGTTAAAAAAAAAACAAAAAGAAAAAACACTCGTAACTTAACTACACAGCAAGCACCTCCAGTTTGGAGCTAACTGCATTAGCTTAGCACTTCACCTCGTTCAGTCCATAGCTGAAATACAGAAAAGTTGGATCGGTGGCACCTTCTTTATAATATGCAAACACCATAGTCCCATCATCATGCATGCTCTCCCCTACAAAACTGTAGCACACAAAAAAAAAAAAAAAAGAACAATTGGTTATACAATTAGAGAAAATTGTAGTTGAAAGTGTGAATTCATGCAAGTCAGTCACAAATCTAGCTATAGATCAGAAAATAGGTACACATACAATTGTAGGTCACTGAGCTTTGAAAGAAGGAACTTAGTTGCTCCCTCAATGTTCTTCTTAAACAACTCTTGCTTGTCTGCTTCCAGCTTAGGTGTCAGCAACTTAATGTACTTCTTCACGAATGCAACAAACTGCTTCTTGTCAAATGGAGGTTGCTCCTGCGAATAATGATGAACCTCTAGTTTTAAATATTAATAGAAAAAAAAATACAAAACAGTGAAACTATGACAGATGACTTTAGTTACCTGGAGCCTGAAAGTATCAACAATATCAACGACCTTTTTAGCTTGGTCATCGACACCTTCATCTTCATCTCCACCTTCAGCAGAAGGATTAGCCCCAATATCTACATTTACACCTCCTTGAACCACCCACTGCAACACGTACGCAAATGGCAAGGTTATATTTGTTATGGTGCATGCACCATAGGCTGTCAAAACATAGAGTATGTAAAATATTGATTGAAACTATGACAGATGACTTTAGTTACCTGGAGCCTGAAAGTATCAACAATATCAACGACCTTTTTAGCTTGGTCATCGACACCTTCATCTTCATCTCCACCTTCAGCAGAAGGATTAGCCCCAATATCTACATTTACACCTCCTTGAACCACCCACTGCAACATGTACGCAAATGGTAAGGTTATATTTGTAATGGTGCATGCACTATAGGCTGTCAAAACATAGAGTATATGCAAAAGGTCGTGTTGCACTCTTCATCTTACGGCAAGACCACTCATTGAAATTTAAAAGATAAGAGTTTTGAGAAGTAAATAAATAAATAACCCCTACCTTTCCTTCTACTTCCCACAACATTCCATTTTCGATTTCCTTGTACGGGAATGAGTCTGAGAGAAGCTCGTCACCTGGAATTCATTAATGTATTCACTTTTAGCAACAGAGGCATCCCAATAAATTTATATCAAATCACAACACAGTTAACACGATCAAACTCATTCTTGATTCCCAATATTCTCTAAAATAGTCCCAAGACATTCTTGTACAGCTTGGCAACATGACATGAAAAATTACCACCATCCAAAACTATAAACTAGCAATAAGAATAAACAAAAAAAATATTTTCAACCAACATGTAACATGCAATTGAAACCCTTGTGAGCAAGATTTAAACAATTACCACATACAGAATCTCTCCCAGTGAAGGCAAATCACTACACCCGTTGTTTCGTGGTTGTGGTTCCTATAGCTTAACCTTTGCTGGGTGATGGAAATTCCTATTTGGATTTATCGTTCAAATTGGTAGATAAAACCAGGGCAATGGAGGTTACTGAGAAGGCTAATGCAACTCTGCATCCACAAGTACTACATGACCAAGGTGGCAAGGTCTATTTGGGAAGTAAAAGGGACAGTTTTGTGTCATTATCTCACGGCGGATTTACCGTAGCAGTGGAATACACACTTATTAGTAGATAGTTAAACAATGCTATGCTGGAACTACAATATAATGCATTCATGAAACATCAAGTACCAAGACAATCTATCATGTTACTCAAGGACAAGGACAAGGACAAAGCAGGGGTTTCTTAAGAAGAAAAGGCCAATGGATCATCATTTGTCAAATGTTCCAAACACAAGTCCGCCAAATTTAAAATATAAAAAAAAAAATTAACAAAAAAAAAAAAAAAATTGTTCCCGTCAACTAAGAGAGAAGGAGAGGTTGCTTCAGGTGCAAGATTAAAGAGGTGGGCAATAAGCCGAAGAGAACTAAATAAACTAATTAACTTGCGAGCTTTTTTAAGACTCTGGAACCCATATACATAAAACCACCCAAAAACTAACAGCCAGCCTATATCTAGGGGAGGAGGAAGCGGGTAGTTAGGGAGGGTCATGACCCTGCAAAATTTAAAGAATAAATACAGTGTGTATAAGGCCTGCTCTACAAAAACTTTCATGGCTCTGAAGTAGCTGGACTCTCCATGTTTTATTTGGCCCTCCATTCCCTGTATAAGTGACATCTTGTCTTACTTTATGTTTCTACTGTATAAGTAACCTAATACTCCCAAAGGAATTCATTAAACAATTACAATTCATTCTTTATGTCCCTGTATCAGCTTTAGTCTCCCCTTTCTCACTCGACAACACACATCTTGATACTATGATTTACATTCATACTGCTCATCACTGATTTACATTCTTGCAACTTTAAATTTCATATTATTTTACTTCGCAAATTAATTTGCCTTTATTATAAATGTAAAAGACTGGAAAAGAAAATATATGAAGTAAATGACTGATTTGTATGATCTGAGTCCGTCCTTTTTTCTGGGGGCTGCCCTGCTATTTATACTCGTCAGTGATGACCTTCGAACTGCACTTCGAACCGTCGAACTGCTCCTCCATGATCGCTGATCATGCTTCCTTACAAGTAGCTCCATTACGCCATTACTGGCAGTTGAGTTTCCCTCTTGTACTTGAATTTGAATATGAGTAACCGTTGAAGATATGTCATCTTGCATCCCGTTATTGATCTAGTGTTACTCAGATCATGTGAGGACCAATATTTATTGCCACGTGTACGATCAGGATTAAAGGCTTGAATAACCTCCCTTTATTACCCTTACTCTGCCACGTGTCGAACTGTAACTGGCTTTTACAAAATATGTAGCCAACAAATATTTACTATAAAAATATGTAATAAACATCACAACAAAAAAAAAAAAAAAATAGATAAAAGATAAAAGTGGTGGAAGGGGATAGATTAAACAAAGAGGAAAGTGCCAGAGTTGGGCAACTGGGAAAGTGAAGAAAATGTTCTTTATACGGTGAGTATGTGAGTAGTGGGAAACATGGGTGTAAAAGGGGCTCACCAACTAACTGTTTAATAATAAAAGAAAAAAGAAGCACCACACCACTACATCCCAATTAAGCAACTAGAGAGAGAGAGAGAGAGAGAGAGAGAGAGAAAAAAGAGATAACCCGTGTATGTGTGTATGCAGGTATCTGGGTGTGTGTTGGGAAAAAAAAAGAGAACCCGTGTACTGAGAGAGAGAGTGTTCAAAATGGTGTTTGGTTGTTTTACTCTCAAATCTGCCGAGAGAGAGAGAACATGCAGCTGTGACCATTTTTCATGGCCCCTAGCGTGAAGGCTCCGAGAGTGTAAAGAAGTCAACTCACCGGAATTGAACACACAGAGAGAGAGAGACCAGGTGCAGAGAGAGAGGCCTGAGATTGACGCCCAGGAAGAGAGAGAGTGGTTGTTGCATATGTGTGTGGATGCCGAGAGGGAGAGACTGGACCAGTGATGGCCACAACGGGGACGCTGTCGAGCAAGGCGTCGGCGAGGCCGCTGACTTGTGGGTGGCGCCGGGGCCGGAGGTGACAGGTGACACCACTCATGGTGTCAGAAATCAAATGGTGCAAATCTTCCAAAGCTGGGAGTGACCTTTGGCCCAATTGTTGCCGGCGCCGGACTGGCCGAAGACGAAGTTGTCGGGTCGAAAGATCTGGCCGTAGGGACCGGAGCGGACGCTGTCCATGGTGCCCGGTTCGAGATCCATGAGGACGTGAACAAGTTTAAGATGAGTGTGATGAAGGGCTCTGATGAAATCACAGAGAGAGAGAAATGTATGTGTGCTGTCTGTGGTTTGTGCACGCAGCAGGTTGAAGAAAAGAAAATTTCAAGGTATGTGTAGAGGTCCGGCGGGCGGCCAAGGCGAGGCTGCCGCCCGCCGGTGTTTTATCTGTATATTACAAGTCCTATATATAGAGAGGTTTTGGGAGTAGTAGGTGTAGAGTGGGTGGTGGTAGTAGGTAAAGTGGAGGTGGTAGGTGGAGTGGGTGAGAAGTAGTGGAGGTGTGTAGTGGTAGGTTTTAGTGGGGTGGATGTAGTGGGTTAGGTTAGTGGGTTAGGTTTAGTGTACATTAACAGAGTATATGCAAAAGGTCGTGTTGCACTCTTCATCTTACGGCAAGACCACTCATTGAAATTTAAAAGATAAGAGTTTTGAGATGTAAATAAATAAATAACCCCTACCTTTCCTTCTACTTCCCACAACATTCCATTTTCGATTTCCTTGTACGGGAATGAGTCCGAGAGAAGCTCGTCACCTGGAATTCATTAATGTATTCACTTTTAGCAACAGAGGCATCCCAATAAATTTATATCAAATCACAACACAGTTAACACAATCAAACACATTCTTGATTCCCAATATTCTCTAAAATAGTCCCAACTCCCAAGACATTCTTGTACAGCTTGGCAACATGACATGAAAAATTACCACCATCCAAAACTATAAACTAGCAATAAGAATAAACAAAAAAAATATTTTCAACCAACATGTAACATGCAATTGAAACCCTTGTGAGCAAGATTTAAACAATTACCACATACAGAATCTCTCCCAGTGAAGGCAAATCACTACACCCGTTGTTTCGTGGTTGTGGTTCCTATAGCTTAACCTTTGCTGGGTGATGGAAATTCCTATTTGGATTTATCGTTCAAATTGGTAGATAAAACCAGGGCAATGGAGGTTACTGAGAAGGCTAATGCAACTCTGCATCCACAAGTACTACATGACCAAGGTGGCAAGGTCCATTTGGGAAGTAAAAGGGACAGTTTTGTCATTATCTCACGGCGGAGTTACCGTAGCAGTGGAATACACACTTATTAGTAGATAGTTAAACAATGCTATGCTGGAACTACAATATAAATGCATTCATGAAACATCAAGTACCAAGACAATCTATCATGTTACTCAAGGACAAGGACAAGGACAAAGCAGGAGTTTCTTAAGAAGAAAAGGTCAATGGATCATCATTTGTCAAATGTTCCAAACACAAGTCCGCCAAATTTAAAATATAAAAAAAAAATTAACAAAAAAAAAAAAATTGTTCCCGTCAACTAAGAGAGAAGGAGAGGTTGCTTCAGGTGCAAGATTAAAGAGGTGGGCAATAAGCCGAAGAGAACTAAATAAACTAATTCGTTTGCGAAGCCATGGTTTGGGCTTTTTTGGCTATTTTAGCCACAAAAAACAAAATAGACTATTTTAGCCATAACAAACAAAACATCACATCCAACCCATAATCATTACATTCTTCTCTCACAAAAAAACTCAAAAAAGCCAAAAAGTCAAAAAGCCCTTCCCAAACCAAGCTTTTAAGCCCAGGCTAAAATAGCTAAAAAAGCCAAAAAGCCAACCCACTTCCCAAACAGAGGCTAAAACTTGCGAGCTTTTTTAAGACTCTGGAACCCATATACATAAAACCACCCAAAAACTAACAGCCAGCCTATATCTAGGGGAGGAGGAAGAGGGTAGTTAGGGAGGGTCATGACCCTGCAAAATTTAAAGAATAAACACAGTGTGTATAAGGCCTGCTCTACAAAAACTTTCATGGCTCTGAAGTAGCTGGACTCTCCATGTTTTATTTGGCCATCCATTCCCTGTATAAGTGACATCTTGTCTTACTTTATGTTTCTACTGTATAAGTAACTTAATACTCCCAAAGGAATTCATTAAACAATTACAATTCATTCTTTATGTCCCTGTATCAGCTTTAGTCTCCCCTTTCTCACTCAACAACACACATCTTGATACTATGACTTACATTCATACTGCTCATCACTGATTTACATTCTTGCAACTTTAAATTTCATATTATTTTACTTCGCAAATTAATTTGCCTTTATTATAAAAGAAACCATACAACAGCTTCTTTTTGCTCTTTGTAGTATTTTAATAATTACATTATATTTATTTGGTTCAAAATATATTAGAAACCAACCCGATGCAATTAAACTCGTCTGCGATCAACGGAATTTGTCTTCATATCATGTGTTTGGCTTAGCTATAGGGACTCTTTTCCAATTACATAAAATCCAAATAGAAAAGAGAATTACCAAATCTATTTTCTTTTATCTTACTATTAAGATATATAATTAAAAAAATAATAATCATCTGTTCTATACCTACAACCACATAGACAAAATCCTTGTGTGCAAAAAAAATAATAATAATAATAACCCAAGCGGTTTGGCTTAGTGGACCAACAGGTGGCAGGTTCGAAACCACAATCGCAAACTTTGTAGCCACTAGAAGTTTGCCCGGTGGTTAGTCAAGGCCCAGACTTAGTCGAGTGCGCGTAAACTGATCCGAACATCCGGTCATAAAATAATAAATAAATAACAATAACAATAACAATAACAACAACAAAAACAATAACAATAACAATAACAACAACAGCAATCAAGAATTTAATATCCAATACATCCCACAACATCCAGTTAGACAAAGCCTATAGCTTCAGATTCCAAACAGAACACACAGTAACACAGTTGCAGAACTAGCTATGAATCATGAAATCCTTAAAGCAAGGGACTAGATTGAACCAACTTTAAAATAAAATAAACTAAAATAAAACATATGAAATTCTATATGACAAGCCTTGAAAAAACACATCAGAAACAAGAACGCTATACAATTCTACACAAAGGAAAGCAGTCTTATATACGACAAATACAAACATATAGATAACAAAGCTCAAGAAAAAAGTACCGCTGATGAGATCCTGGTAAACCAACATGATTGCAGAGCACTTTCTTCTTCTTCTTTTTTTGTTTTTTCTTTTCTTTCCTTTTCTTCCAAACAGAAAACAAAAACCAAATAACAGGGGAAGAGAGAGTATGGAGAGAGAGGGAAATATATATAGGGAGAGAAGGTTTCAGAAGTGGGGTTGAGAGGCGGTGAGTATTTATAGTGGGAGTGTTTACCGCGGTTTCGGTAATAATCTTGTCTGCTGTTGAAATTACCAAAGTAGCCCTTTCTTTATGTGAAACCTCACCTTATTTGGTTTGAGATAATTGATCTACGAAGATTAATTTTTTTATTTTTCCTATTTTTTTTTATTTTGAGTCTAATATTTTAAAAAATATATATTTTTTAGATATACCTAATCTAAATACATTTAAAAAGTATAATATTTATAGATAAATTTTTTTTTAAAGTTATCAAATATGAAAAATACAAAATAAATATAAAAATTTAGTACATTTTTGTATTCTTATGTATTTATTGAATTTTTTATATATTTTTTATAAATATTTTACTTTTTAATTGTATCTAAATTATGTGTATCTAAAAAATAAAAATAAAATATTTAAAATGTTGAAAAATTACTATAAATAAAAATAAAAAATTTAATTTTTAAAAAAGTAAACTTAATTTTCTTAAATTAAAATTATGGGTAGAGATGACAATGGGTAAAATATAAGTCTGGCCCCCACCCCCACCTCTACTTTCATTTCTACCACTTGCTCACACCCCCGACCAGACCCTTATGAAGCTCTCATCGACCCCTATCCCAACTCGCAAATATAACCCCTACTCCTGACAGAGGGATGGAGGCAGCATAGTACTAGGGAGCACGTGCCCTTGAAGTTTGGATAATTATATTCAGTGTGTTTAGTTTGAGTTTTTTAGATTAAGTTTTTTGAAAATTGAGTTTTTTGATTTTCATGTTTTTTTATTTTTAGTGAGTATTTTTAAAATTTTAAACATTTTTTTTATTTTTTTAGATGCACCTTATTTAGATGTATCTAAAAAGTAAAAAATTTGTGAAAAAATATTTTAAAAAATTAATAAATACATAAAAATACAAAAAATATACTGAATTCTCGTATTTTTTTTTGTATTTTTGGTATTTAGTGAATTTTTAAAAGGTTTCTTCACAAATTTTTTACTTTTTAGGTATATTTATGTTAGGTATGTCTAAAAAGTAAAAAAATTTGCTTAAAATATTAAAAAAATTCTGTAAAAACAAAAAAAAAAACACGAAAAATAAGAAAGTAGAATTTTCTTAAAAGAGTTTTTGGAAAACTCTAACCAAGCATGCTGATTAGTAGCCCTATATATATAAATTACATTATATACATATATATATATATATTCTCTATAAAATTACAATAGTATCCCTTTTTAAAAATTGTAATAGTGTCCCTCTGTTATGACTTTTTGATATTGATATTATAAAGTGTCATAACTAAAAAATGTTTGGAAGCTCTAGAGAGAACTCTAATGGTAGGTCTCACCATGTGATGTGATGTTTTAATTTTTAATTTTTATTTTTTCATTTTTTTACCTTGCCACATCACTAGAGTTCATATTTTTAGAGCTCTGTATCATTGCTCATTATATAAATTATAACCAAGTAACACATCTTCAATCATAATAAAAAAATTACAATAAATCATAATTAATATCATAATGAGTCATAACTAACTATTACTTTATGCATAACTAAAGATTAGTCATAACCAAAATAACAACCACAATAAATTATAAGTAAATTATATCCAACACTACAATGTGTCATAACTAAAAACCACAAAGCCTCCGTTTGGAAAGTGGGTTGGCTTTTTGACTTTTTGACTTTTTTGACTATTTTAGCCTGGGCTAAAAAGTTTGGTTTGGGAAGGACTTTTTGGCTTTTTGGACCTTTTTTGTGAGAGAAGAATGCAATGATTATGGGTTGAATGTGATATTTTGTTTTTTGTGGCTAAAATAGCCTATTTTGTCTTTTGTGACTAAAATAGCCAAAAAAACCCCGTTTAGCTCTTGCCAAACGGAGCCAAAGATCATAATAGCGACATATGATAGACACTTTTTTTGTGGTGTGTTTTATAAAATTTATCTACTAAAATATATCATTTCTATTTTAACTTATCTTCTTTTTTTTATTTTTCAATCCACCTAAAGTAGTTACTCCCCAAAATTGTATAAAATTTAACCTCAAATTTTTTAATTTAAAATTCACATTTGTCAAAATGAACTCTTAATATTTAAGTTTAGCAATATATCATTGTTGTTTATTATGAGAAAAAAAAAATTAATGTTGTCATTAATTTATATCCTCCCCTTCAGTGACCTCCGACTCTACTCAATCTGCAACACAATAAGAAATTTAATAATAATATTAAAATTTAATAATTAATGCTAAAAAATATTATTTATAATTAAAAAATATATTACATCTTGTACATATACTAAACTCAATAGATATTATATATATTCTATAAAAATTTAACAATATTATACACATATTACATATATAAATAAAATTATTATTTGTTTATTACTTTATTTGCTGGTCGGGTAAGGGTCAAATAAAAAAATATTCTATCTTGGCCCCAACTTGAATCCAATCGAATTTTTAAAAAAATTCTCTAAATTCGAATTTACCTTATTCGACTATCCCTAAATTCATCCCATTAGATTTCGGGAGTCGGAGAGACTTGACGGATGTCTATGACCATGTTTGGTTCTCTTTTAGAATCACAATTCTAATCAAAAAATTTCAAAACTCATAATTAAACAGATAATTCAAAATTATTTAAAACTTAATTCAAAAATTATTTTTAAAATTCATAACCAAACGTACAATTTAAAACTCAATTCAAAACATTTTTTAAAATTATATTTTAAAAGAAAAAATTTAAAAATATATATTATTTTATTTTATTTTTTAAAATTATTTGTAGAATCATTATTTGAATATGAAGTCGTATTTGGAATTATGGATTTTAAATTGAGTTTTGAAATTTTAAATTGAGTTTTGGAAAGAGAAATTTATTTGGTTATGAATTTTGAAAAGAGTTTTGTTATAGTCTCTTTTGAGAACGAAGTAAAAAGATATTTTTTGGTTTTTAACCTATTTTTTGTCACATTAACTCTCTACTTTTTAAACATTTTTTAAAAAAAGTCAAAAAGTTAGCTTTTAACTAGCTTGAGTTTTGAGTTATGTATTTGATTATGAGTTTTAAAAATAGCTTTTAAACTAAGTTTTGAGTTGTGTGTTTGATTACGATTAAGTGTAGAGTTGTGTTTTGAATTTAATTGAGTTATGTATTTGGTTACGATTTGAGTGTGGAGTTGTGTTTTAAGTTTAAAATATTAAAAAAATTAAAATATTTAAATAACAATTATATATTTAAAATAAAAAATAAATTTTCTTAAACATTTTTAAATATTTTAAAAAAATAAATCGAAAAAATTTCAAAACTCTTTTCAAAATTTAAAAACTCTTTTCAAAATAAATAATCAAAAAAAAAAATATTTTTAAAACTCAGCTCATAACTCCACACTTAAATTATAACTCTACATTTAAATCATAATTTTAAAACTAATTCAAACACAACCTATGTTTTGCCATTTTTAATCGTAGATTCGATGAACGAAGAAAATAGACATCGTTTTTCACTTGAAGACTACTACTACCAGTCCACTTGAGATAGCTATCATATGACAGTAATCGACACCGAATGTTGTACCGCCTGTAGATGATATATGTACACTTTATTGGCACAACTTTGCTATACACACCAGAAAAATAAAAATATTATAAATTTTAAATAATTTATTAAATTTATATAATTTATCAAATTTTTTATTAAACTTCTCACATACATGTGAGATCCACACATGTGAGTGTATAAGTCTCACACTTAGGGAGTATTTGTTTCAACTTTTCAGAGCCAACTTATGGCTTTTTGCTTTGAAAAAGTTAAAGACTACTACTACCAGTCCACTTGAGATAGCTATCATATGACAGTAATCGACACCGAATGTTGTACCGCCTGTAGATGATATATGTACACTTTATTGGCACAACTTTGCTATACACACCAGAAAAATAAAAATGTTATAAATTTTAAATGATTTATTAAATTTTTTATTAAATTTATATAATTTATCAAATTTTTTACTAAACTTCTCACATACATGTGAGATCCACACATGTGAGTGTATAAGTCTCACACTTAGGGGGTGTTTGTTTCAACTTTTCAGAGCCAACTTATGGCTTTTTGCTTTGAAAAAGTTATTTTAGACTGTTTGGTTAAATTTATTTCAAACAGCTTCTGATTCTATCAGCTTATTTTAACTCAAAAAAGTTGATTCTGAGAAGCTGTTCACCCCTTACTTCTGATTATCAGCTTCTGCTGTGGACATGTTAATTTATGGTTATACTCTTAAATTTTTTTATTTTTTATTTTTTTAAAAATAGAAAAAGACTCAAATGGACTATAGATTATTATTTTTTTTTTTATGAGAAATGTAGACAAACAAAAAATAAAAATTAATTGAAAAAGCTATTTCACAACTTATTTAACAAACACTACTCAGCAACTTAAATATATAATCCAACAGCTACACCAAACAGATTGACAACTTCTGATTAAAGTCATAATCTATAATCTGTTAAGCTATAATCTATAAGTTGTTTTAACAGGTACACCAAACAGGACCTTATATAAGAGGTTTGATAAAAAAATTAATAAATTATTTGAGACCCCTAACCTTACTCATAGAAAAATTGTGTGGATCCCTTGTGTTTAGGATTTCTTTATTTGTTTATTTGTTTATTTTTCTTAATAAACTTTTAAAATTGTAGACTTTGTTTTACTTAATTAGACGGATAGAAAAAGTTTTAAAAAAAAAGTAAAAATTTTGATAAAAGTTCATGTAGGAAAAAAATAATAATAATAGTTGATTTTTTTTTGATTTATTATCTGGTTTTTTTTATAATTTTTATAATTTTTTAAATAGCTCTACCCAAGATCAGAAAGTTCAATTTTTTTTTAACAGTCCCGCTAAGTAGTTCGAAAAAGTCATGGCCAGAGTTGCTTAAGGTGCCAAAACGTCGTTTTCACACCTTTTTTTTTTTTTCTTCTTCCTTCTCTTTTCATTCCTTTTCTTCCTCTATTCTGATTCCAAACTCAAATCAAAATCATTTTTTTTTTCCTTTTTCCTTCCCTCTCTCTTTTTCCTTCTTCTTCCAGCTGGCTAACAGTCTAGAAGAAGAAATAAGAGAAATGAAAAGAAAAGAGAAAGAACAGAAAGAGAGAGATTTCAAAAAAGAAAAAAGAAAGAACAGAAAGAGAGAGATTTCAAAAAAAAAAAAAAAGAGTAGAGGGAGAAGAAGAAGAACAGAAAGGAAGAAAGGAGAGTAGTGAGAGGAGAACAGAAAGAAAAGAACAGAGATTAGAGAGAGAAGAACAGATCTATGTGTGTATACACACAAATCTATGTATGGATACACAGAGGAAGGTAATCCAAAATCAAATCAAAACCAAACCCACAAAATCAAAACAAAATCAAAACTCACAATCAAAATGAAACCCAAAATCAAAATCAAAACTAAACATTTGGCATTTTTTTTCCCTCTCTGAAACTGGTAATAGAGAGACGAAAGAAAGAGAGAAAATAGAGAGAGAGAGAGAGAGCCCACCGTCACAAAGTCGTAGTTCAGAAGGAAGAAGAAGACCAAGGCAGAGGAAAAGAGATAGAGAAGAGAGAGAGACAGAGAGAAATCGGACCATTCGAGCCAATTTTTTCGAGCTACGAAGCTTTATTGTTTTTTTTAAAAGGTCACTAGAGGGTTCCTGAACACATGCGAACGTGCCTACTTTCACATTAGATAACACAACACCATGTTTTAAAAATAAAAATATAAATAATTAAGTATTTACAAAATATAAATCCACAAACAAGATTTAGATCTTACAATAATTTTTTTTAAAGTATACACCTTAAGAGCATCCACATCAAGCTCTCTACAATGGCTTTGAAGCTATTGTAGAGAGCAAAAGTTATAATTACGTGCTCTATCAGACTCTCTACAGTCATCATTCATTTTGCCTTTGCTACAGTGCCTCACCTGATTAAGGGAGACACTGTTCATAGGTTAATCTATTTTTTATTATATTTTCTGAAGCAAAGCTGTGGCCAAAAAGACATGGTCAGTCGTCTACCTGAATGTCCACCCGGATGTCCCGTGAGTGCCCTATAACAAAAGAAAGAAAATGCTCAGCCCTCCTGTGTTGCTGCTACTCTGCTCTGCTCTAGTGTTGATCTATTGCTGTTTTGGGCCATATTTTATACCTGTTTTAACATCATTTTGCACTCCAAAGAATAAAAAATAATATTTTAATAAAATAAAATTTTAGAATAAAGAGTTTGATAGAATGTGTATATAAAAAAGAGACTAGCTAAAATAGAAAAGTGTATTTTGAGTTATAATTTGATTCAAAATTTACTGAGGTTGATGCGGATGCTTTAAGTATGATTTTTTGTGGTTATACTGTGTTGCTGCTTCTCTGCTGTTGCTCTGATGTTGATTTGTTGCTGTCTTAGGCATTTTATTTTATACCTATTTGAACATCATTTTGCACTCCAAAGAATAAAAAATAATATTTTAATAAAATAAAATTTTAGAATAGAGAGTTTGATAGAATGTGTACATAAAAAAGAGACTAGCTAAAATAGAAAAGTGTATTTTGAGTTATAATTTGATTCAAAATTTGCTGAAGTTGATGCGGATGCTCTAAGTATGATTTTTTGTGGTTATATGGTTTTTTTTAAAAAAAATATTATGTCAATGACGTCATTTTAAATAAAATTTATGTATAAAAATTTTATTTATATAATATTTTTCTAAATAAATTACATGCAATTATTAAATTATTATTTAAAATAGAAAGCCAAAAAAGTTGAAGCTCAACATTGATAAATAAGAATTAAGTAAATCAGAGCGAAGAAAAATTATTTACTGTTTTATATGATAATATTGTAACCATATCACAAAATAATTTGAGTTATTGACATGATAAGGCAAAAGCGGTCCCATGTTTGATATTTGGGGCTTGGTTGCACGAGATACAAGGTGCATGTACCTATCAAGCAATAAATATTTATATCAAAAAAGGTAAACAATTTGTTAGAATATTCCTTGGAAAGCAAACACATATTCTTCTTTGTCAAAGTTTTAGTGCGCTAAGAATGAAGCAGGTAAACAGCAACAATAATTATAGTTTCGTCTGAAAAATCATAATTTGAATGACTCAAAATATTTAAAATGATGTTATTTTTGGTATAAAATGACATTATTTTGATATATTCAAACCATTCGAATCACAAAAATTTGGACCACCAAACATTTTTCAAACAACAAATCAAAGAGTAAGATAAAATAAAGCTGGCAAGGCAATCTAAGGCCGGTAACATATTATTTTTTAATTTTTTAATTGAAATCAGAAATAAAAAAATTAATTTATTTGAAATAATTTTTAATTTTTTATAAAAAGATATACAAAAAATAGAGAGAAAATTTTTTTTAAATTTTTTAATATAAGTTATAGATTTTTTAATATAAGATATACAAAAAAATATAAGTTATAGATTTTTTAATATAGATTTTTTAATATAAGATATACAAAAAATAAAGATATACCAAAACTGTTATATACAAAACGAAAATGCTTGCTTTGGGAAGATTTTAGGGTCAGCATCCACCCTTTAGCCCATTTAATTTGTCCAGTTCAATTCTATCTTTTAGGATTTGAGAATGTTATTTTTTCACATAAGATTGGATTAGGTCAATATTTTTAGTTTGATATATTAATGGGTTAGATTTTAAATTTATACTTACAACTCAACCAGATATGTTATTAAATTAATTAATTAATGATAATACATTAAAAAAATTTGTTGAAATTTAGATTTTATCTTTGTTGATTTTATTGAAATTCACATTTATAATGACGTGTGATTGAATTTCTGTAAGAAATCTTTTAATTTATTCATAAGGATTAGGTCAATATTTTTAGTTTGATATATTAATGGGGTTAGATTTTAAATTTATACTTACAACTCAACCAGATCTGTTATTAAATTAATTAATTAATGATAATACATTAAAAAAAAATTGTTAAAATTTAGATTTTATCTTTGTTAATTTTATTGAAATTCACATTTATAATGACGTGTGATTGAATTTATGTAAGAAATATTTTAATTTATTCATAAATCTTTCAATTTATAATGATTTCAATATATTTATTTAAAAAATATAATGTGTGATTTAATTTAATTATGCAATGTTTTAACAAAAAAAATTGAACATATAGGGCCACGGGTGAATTTGAAATTTATAATTTTTTTTGGGCTGGGCTTGGGCAAATATAGAGGTTCGATGTAAGGGTCAGGTCAGGCCAAACTTGTGTAGATACAAAATCTCTCATCATATAGTGTTGGCCCAACCTGAACTTGGCCCGGCCCGGCCCGACCTGACGTATGACCACCCCTACACTAAAATATTCACACAAAAAAATCAAAAAATTATTATGAAAAAATTAATTATTTTTTCTACTTTGTTACCTTTCTTTTCGTAAAAAAATTAAAAGTTAAAAATAAACTAAAATAACTAGTGACTTTTATAGAAAGACCTACAAAAAAGAAAAAAAGAAAAAAAAAGAATTAAATTTTTGATAATGAATTTTTAACATTTTTTAAAACTTTTTTAACTAAGTTCCTAAGCCTTAGAATACCAATGTGCCTGTTTGGTGCAGCTTAAAAGCTACTTATTTCAGCTTTTAGCTTAATTTAAGTTATTTTGATGTGTTTGGTTTAGCTTAACAATGCAACTTATAGCTTTTTGTAAGTCAAAAAATCAGCTTATTCTTTGAGTGGGGCATGAGATACTTAATTTGTAAATCAGAAATCAGCTTATGTTCATAGTTATAAGCTATAAGCTGTTAAGGCATAAGCTATAAGCACTTTCCTGCAGCTCTACCAAACAGGGCTAATGTCACATCTCCATTCTTAATTGGGCAAATTACAAATAAGTGAAACAATCACGAAATAATTGCACTAGACATGAAAATCTTGTTTGGAATGATCTAAATAAGTATATTTTTTGACTTTTTATGAAATATGGATTGGGTTTGGGTTGGGTTGGGTTTGAAGTGATATGTTAGAGAGGTGATGTGACTTAAATAAGATGATGTGACTTAAATAGAATAGTAATTTTTTGACTTTTTATCTTTTTTCAAATATGCCAAACTTGACCTTAGTATAACTGTCACACCACAAGGATTTGCACCAAGCAACAATAAACTTACATTATACACGTAGAAGACTTATATCACTATAAAAATGTAATTATTTTCTCATTGCTTCATTTAAATGTAATTTTCACTTCCTAATTTAAGGATTAACAAACATGGCCGATTTATAACTAAAGTTATCCACTCGAAACTTTTTTTAAATTTCAACCACAGTGAAGTGTGGAAATCCCAATTCCTCTTTAAAAGAGGTGTATTCTATTCAATGCCAAATTTTTTTATTAGACCCAAAAGTCCTACACGTCATCTTTTTTCTTTTTATCTCTCATTCTGATATCCGGTGAGCACATCTTCATTTTTTTTTTTCTCATTCTGATATCTAGTCATCGATGATCTGCGACTACCATTAATTACGGTTCACCGGTAACCATCGACCACCAACTCTTTACTTCGCTCTCACCAGATGAGTTTCTGGCGAAGAAGATATATTTGATTCGGATAGATCTAAATCAAAAATAATTGTCAAACTACAATCATCTCTCTATATTTATCTCTCATTCGATCTCTTTCTTTTTTTTTTTCTTTTTCTCTACTATACACTTTTTTTTTTCTTTATTTTAATGGAGAAAATTTTCAAATTCTAAACAAATTGTTTTCGAATTTTAGTTACAAATAGTGAAAACAATAAAATTTGTCAATTTCAATTTTTTTGCTACTGAAATGAATCATATTTTAAAACTGAAAATTTTTGTAGTTTCATAAGATTATTTAAAACTGTAAAATTTTACAATTTCACAACATGCTTTTATTGTAAAATTTTGTAGTTTCATAACATTTTTTCAATTTGATTAATAAGGATAAATGTTTAATAAAATCATACTTTAAAACTGTAACAATTTTATAATTTTAAAACTTGTTTTTCAGTTTGTTCAATATTAAAGATTATTTACTTAAACTCTACAAAATTGAAAAATAACATATATTTTTTTTTTTCCATTGTTGCTATTTGTTGTTACGTTTTTTTTTTTTCTCCCTTTTAGTTTATCAATATTTAGCATATTTTCTTATATTTTTTTGTTCTAATTTCTCTATTTATTTTTTTCTAGCAATATTGTGGACATTTCGATGAGTCTCTGACGATATTCTTGACATACAGTGAATGTTCTGGATGTTCCAGCAACTTCCAATGGCATTCAAAACACCCCAGCTATATTCCGAAGAATTTTCAGTGATGTTAAAGATTTCGGTGACCGTCTAACGGAAGTCTAGCGGTGTTGGAATGTAGTAACGTTTTTAAATTTTTAAAAAAATAGTAATAATTAAAAATATATAAGACTAATTAATATAAATATTTTATATTAAAATTAAATAAATTTTAAACTTGGTATACACAGCGACGGAGCCACAAAGGGACGAGGGGGTCACGTGCCTCCCTGGGTTTTGAATTTTTATTTTTTATTTTTTTGAAAAACATAAAGAAAATATTTTAAATAAAAAATTATAAAATATTATTTAGAGTGAAATATCAATGATATTTTTAAAATTATGAGAATAATAATGGTTGTTTTTTTATTGCAAATAAAGATATTACGATAAGTCATATTATTTTATGAAAATTTCAATACAATGGTGATATCTATTATTATTGATATGCAATTATAATTAATTTCAATGAAGATATAAAATTTATTGAATTCTTAGTTACATTTGATATGTAAAGTTCATCTTTTATGTATTTCTTTACTATTGGTTAGTAATATCATATGTCAATGATGATGTAGTATTACTATTATATTGAATTTTTATTGAAATTTTATATAAAAAAATATTTTATCATTATATAATTTATTTTAAAACTTATATCCATGACTTTTTTTTTTTATTTTTTTAAATTTAAATTATCAAAAGTAATTTTTGTACCAACTTTAGCAATAAACATCACATTTTAATTATTCAAATATTTCAAAATAATGCAACTTTTATTTGTTTCAAATTGTTATTTTGTATTTTTTTATTAAATATTCTTAATATTATTGTTGTTTTAAAAGTATCGTCCATATCATCTTGTTAGACTTATTTATTTTGATTATTTATTTAATTATATTTTAATTTATTTGGAAGAGAAAAATAGAATCAAAATTTATTTGATGATTTATTTGAAAGAGAAAAATAGAATCAACATTTATTTTGATGATTTATTTAATTATATTTTAATCAAAATTTATTTGATGATTTATTTGAAAGAGAAAAATAGAATCAACATTTATTTTGATGATTTATTTAATTATATTTTAATCAAAATTTATTTGATGATTTATTTGAAAGAGAAAAATAGAATCAACATTTATTTTGATGATTTATTTAATTATATTTTAATCAAAATTTATTTGATGATTTATTTGAAAGAGAAAAATAGAATCAACATTTATTTTGATGATTTATTTAATTATATTTTAATCAAAATTTATTTGATGATTTATTTGAAAGAGAAAAATAGAATCAACATTTATTTTGATGATTTATTTAATTATATTTTAATCAAAATTTATTTGATGATTTATTTGAAAGAGAAAAATAGAATCAACATTTATTTTGATGATTTATTTAATTATATTTTAATCAAAATTTATTTGATGATTTATTTGAAAGAGAAAAATAGAATCAACATTTATTTTGATGATTTATTTAATTATATTTTAATCAAAATTTATTTGATGATTTATTTGAAAGAGAAAAATAGAATCAACATTTATTTTGATGATTTATTTAATTATATTTTAATCAAAATTTATTTGATGATTTATTTGAAAGAGAAAAATAGAATCAACATTTATTTTGATGATTTATTTAATTATATTTTAATCAAAATTTATTTGATGATTTATTTGAAAGAGAAAAATAGAATCAACATTTATTTTGATAATTTATTTAATTATGTTTTAATTTATTTGGAAGAGAAAAATATAATCAAAATTTATTTGATGATTTATTTGAAAGAGAAAAATAGAATCAACATTTATTTTGATAATTTATTTAATTATGTTTTAATTTATTTGAAAAAAAAAATAGAATCAAAATTTATTTTACCCTATTATTTCTCACCTAAACCTTTTTATCCTAAATGTTGTTAGAATGTATTTAATATTTGATTAAATCAGGAGTTCAAACAGCCCAAAAATAGAGGTTCAAACAGCCCAGCACAGCAGCAGTTCAAAAGGTTCAAGTGGAAGATATTCAAATTAGTAATAATGGAGTGGAAGATATTCAAATTAGTAATGATGGAGTACGACAGCTATAAACGGTTATAAATTTAAATGAATACAACGGCTATAAACGGCTATAAGTTTCATTATATATACCAAAGCCTCTAATGTAAACAAGTTACAAAAAAACCAGAAAATATTCTTTGATCTATAATCACTCACATCTATTCTCTGAGAAATTCTCTGAGAAATGTTCTTCAATTTTTGTTTACATCCTCTCTCAGAAATTATACACTGAGCCTTATAATATTAAGCTCATATTTCTTGTGTGAGGTTTATAGAAAATTCAGAACTTTATTTTTATATATATCTTTGAGAGATAATTTTTGTAGCTTTCTGTGAAAGCAAAAACACCTTCTTTTCAACCTTGTAAGAGTGTAGTACACTCAGTGTTCCTGACTTAGAAAGTCTGTGTAAAATCTGTGGAGGATTGCTCCATCTGTGAAAAGGTTGCTGGCACCCTGTGAAGCTAGACTATAGTGGAAAATCTCAAGTGAAGTTTGAGGAATGGACGTAGGCCGAGTTGGAACCGAACCACTATAATTTGTTTGTATCTCTCTTTCTCATCTCTTTATTTTATTTAAATTGCCATAACTATATTTCACATTTTCACTGTGCTAAAATCATTAATTGACATAGTTGTTAGAACACTTGTTTTAATTATTTTTATTTCATTAACTATATTTATCTATTGTACTAGTCATAATTTTTATTAAGGTATTATTATTTTATTTGTAAAAAACTAATTCACCCTCCCTCTTAGGTTGTCTTTTGGGTAACAATTTGTATCAAAGCCTGGGGCTCTTGTTTAGATTTAACAATCTTGAGTTTTTGATCCATAACAACCCTGTATTCTACTTACTCTGCTGTAGGACAAGCTAGCAATAGGCCACCTCTCTTTGATGGTAGTAATTACATTCATTGGAAAGAAAAAATAACTTTGTATCTTCAAGCTACAAATTATGTTTTGTGGCTTATTATCACTAAAGGTCCTAAAATCTCTACCAAGGTAGTAGACCATATCAGTGTGCCTAAACTTAAGGATGAATTTGATGAGCGTGATTATAAACTCCTTCAAGCTAAAGCTAAAGCCAAGCTTATTCTTCTGTGTAGACTAGATGCAAATAAGTATAATAGAATTTCTGGGTGTATTACTACTAAAGATATTTGGGATAAACTTGAAATCACCTATAAAGGAACTAGCCAAATAAAAGAGTCTCGGATTGACATGCTTATACATGATTATGAACTCTTTACTATAGAATCATTTGAATCTATTTCTGAGATATTTTATAAATTTACGCCAATATTGTTAATGCTCTAAAATATTTTGGTAAATCTTATACTAATGGTGAGCTTGTAAGAAAAATACTTAGGTCTTTGCCAAATGAATGGGAAGCTAAGGTTACAGCTATCCAAGAAGCAAAAGACCTAACAAAATTAAGCATTGAAGAACTCCTAGGCTCACTCATGGCTCATGAACTTTCAATAATGGATAACAGCAAAAAGGAAGCCATTTTGGGAGAAAATGATGGAGTAGCCAACCTGTGTCTCATGGCTCTTGGAGAAGAAGAATCCACTAAAGATGAAGTAATTTCTAATTATGTAGAACTTGAAAGTGCTTTCAATGAATTACATGACATATTTAGAAATGTTTGTGTTATGAATTCTAAATTAAAGAAATTAGTTACTACTCTTTCAAATGATGTGGGTGTTTTAAAAATGAAAAATACTACTTTGAAGAATGATTTTACGTCTCTTGCCAATGAGAAAAATATTTTGAAAAACAATGTTGAGGATTTAAACAAAACTCTTGAAAATTTTGTAAAAGGAAAAGAAAACCTCAACAAGCTTCTTGGAAATAAAAAATGTATTTTTGACAAAGTAGGCATTGGTTTTTGATCCTCCTAAACCTTTTATGAGATTAAACGTTCTTGAGACTAATCCCTGTGGACCCAAGAAAGTATGGATACCTAGAAAGAAATCAAGATATTTTATAGGTGGAATCTCAAAGAACACTAAGGACTTCAAGAGGAAATGCACAACAAGAGTGTTCAATCTAAAGAGCAAAATCAACCCCTACAAGAAGAAGAAGAAGAATGATGAAATTAAAATAACCAAGATGAACAATAGAGGTAATGTATGGGTGAAGATTCCAAAGAGGTAAATGAAGGTATAACTCCTAACACACCTTTAAGCTTAAAGTTCTATATTCTTTAATGTGTAATTTGTGTACAATAGGATGTGTCTAATCATTGCTTCCATGTAACCTAAGTGTACTAAGTTTGCTAAGTCATGTTTTGCTAGTTTCTTTGAAACCTTCATTGAACTCAAAAATGAGAATTATATTATTTTAATGAATGCCTATTAGAATATGAATGATTCATGTATTCATTAACATTGTATATCATGTCATTCATTGCTATGAAAAAGAGATAAGAAGTGATAAATATTTTTTTGTGAACATACTTTTCACATCTTATATATGACTTCATACTAATATGTTAATTCTTTTTTGAGTCATATCTTTGTAAAATCAATTTTGATGTCATAACATGTTTTTGAGATGTATACTATCTATATTTTGAATTGTACATTTATGATCTCAAGAATATGCTAAATATGAAAATTTCATGCTTATATGCTTTACATTGGAATATTTGAATGAGTTATGAAATTCGTTAATTATGATCCATCAACAATGTCTAAATGAAAAGAAGTATCATACGTTTATAGAGACATTGCATCTATCTTATTAAATATCTTTTGAATATGGATTATATTGGCATACATCTCATGAAATGCTTTTGATTGATAAATTGTTGAATTAATTGTTTATAGCATTCATGTTGTGTTCCACATTGAGTAAAATGTTTTATCACACTTGAGTATGTAGATTGAATTGATGAAAATGCCTCTTGATATGTTATGTGATTAAATGAGATTGTTGCATCATTTTTTAATAAAACAAAGTGCATAACACTATTTTCTTATGTATATTATGCTATGTGCTACAACTTAAAAATTCTGAAAAATAGTATTTCAAACTCTTGTTTGATCATTCAATTATTTTTCACTTTTTGAGTTTGTGATAAGAAGTGATTTGTACTGTATTTTTATTGAGTAATAGTGATTGTTCTATGAATGCTATATTTACACAAATCGCATTAGAAAAGGGTAGCACCAACTTAGGGGGAGAAATCATTTTGCTAACATACTTGTTAAACCCTTTTGAGATGAACTCCTCATGAAAGAAAATTGAAGATTGAAACGTTTCCATCTCTTGAACCTAACGTATGCTTCACATACTCTCTTAAGCTTTTGAGGTAAAAATTCTATCTTATATCCTTTGAGCTAATATTGTTATTACTTTGTTATGAAAAAGATTGATTATGTTTCATATGATTTCCAACGTATACTCTTTGATGATACTCTTGCCTAAGAATCATGCCTATGCTTAAATGTGTGCTATATATTGAAATTCATGATTTTTCATGGCATATGGATTGTTATACCTTGAACACGCTTCATTTTTTGGAATTACATTAGCGCCATGAGATTATATTGAGTTTAACCTATTATGAGCAATATTTAGTATTCTACATAATCCTTGAGCTATGATTGTTAAATTTTTTAGATTGCATATTTGTATCCTTAGTAGATTGCATGTTGGTATCATTTTGACATCCTTATTGGTAATATTTGGCATCCTATTTGATATTATTGAGGAGAATATTTTAGTTATGAGCTTTCATTTATTATATCTCCTATTGATTTTGCCAAATGAAACAAGAGGAAGAATTTAAACTAGATTATTTTTAAAAAAAATAAAAAAATCCCCTTAGATTCTATTCTATTTTTGATATCACACTTATGAGCTTGCACCTCATATATTTTTTTTTAATTATCTTGTATAAAATCTGGACGCTCTTGCTAGAAATTGATTGTTAGATTATGCTCAAATTGATTGTTAGATCATACTCAACTGCTTCACATATACTTTTAACAATTTGGTATCTCCTTAGCTCTTGCTTGAAAATAGATTGAAATAACATGAATTCTTCATAATGGATAAGCTCATTGATTCATTGTTGCCGTATTATCTTGCTACAACAGCATGTGTGTCTCATTCTTGACATTTGGAACTTCTTCTTATTGCACCCATGGCATTTATCCAAACTTGATGCTCCATTGTGATAATACTAGTGCCATCAATTTAAGTACAAATCCGGTTCAACACTCACGAACAAAACATATTGAAATCCGACATCATTTTTTAAGAGATCGTATTCAAAAAGGGGATATTGTACTTGAATTTGTAAACACCGACAAGCAATTGGCGGATATTTTAACAATTTGCTATTCTCCTTAACAGTTTGATATTCTCAACTGTGTAATTTTTTTTGGGTTATGCATCTTGAAGTAAAATTAACATTACATACATTGATTTTTTTAAACCCTCATGATATTTTTTTTACATTACCATTCCAGCAACACCAACGTCCCATTAAGTTTACTTTTTACTGGTATTATTTTATTTTAATTTATTTTATTTTTTTATTTTGCTATTAAGCTTAATTTCTTTTATTTTTATTTTTTTTCCATTATTATTTTTTGTTTGGGTTTAATTTTCTTATTTTTTTTACTTTTTAATTTCATTTTTCAGTACTTAAACATAAAAACAAAAACAAATCAAAATACAAATATTTCCATAAAAAAAACCGTTCATTTTTTTACGGCCACACACCGATCAAAATAAACATAAAAAAAGAAACAACGCCCTTCATTTTTTTCCGGCCATACGCCGATCTTACTTACTCGCCTTTTCCATCGTTTTCTTCTTCTTTTTATCACCTTGGGCGACCCTTGACACCCTTGCCCCCGTGCTTTCGTCGAGAGCGACGACTCCTCGCTGACTATCAAAGGCTAAGAACGACGTTGCTCCAAATCAGGCTATGGAGGTGGTATTCTGTTTAAACTCTTTATTTTCGGCCTTCAGTGCGCCTATTTCTGCTCGCGTATCCTTGTACATGCGCTGGAGCAGAGAGAGTTGGACATTGACTTGGTGGAGCTCACTCGTTTTGTTCTGTAGTCGATGCGCCAATTTTGTGACTGCAGTCACCGTCTCCATATAGGACATTAGTGTGAAATGATTGGCTTCAATATCTGATTGCGCTGTCATTATTTGTTCAATCGACATCATAGGAAGGTTGTGAAGAGTAGGCGACAGGGCACTCGGCCCAGCAGCGCTTGAGGGGTCATTCAGGTCCGGAAAGAGAGTAAGAGGACGGGATGAGGCCATGCAGTAGAAGAGAGAGATGTACTCGAAAGGAATGTCATTTTTTACAGCCTTTCTGCTCTGCTCAGTCTCTATATTCTGTCTCTCGAGGAAGAAGAAGATCAAAGAGAGTGATGCAGAAGAGATAGCAAAAGAGATAGAAGAGAGTGAGGTGAAGAAGAAGAAGCAGACGCGTGTGATTAAGAAGAAGGCTGAAGAGAAGAAGAAGAAGGAGAGAGAGAGAGATAGTTGAGGCGAGCGGCAATTGAGGAGAGTTACTTTTGTCGGCTGACACAAAAGCAAGGACGCGTGTCCGACGCAATTTTCGACAGAAAAGAGAGAGGCGCGTGAATCGTATATATATATGTATATATATGTTTTGAATTGTATAGATGCCATTTATCCCTATCATTTTCCTCCTCTTCCTCCTCCAAATTCTGACCCATGATTTCCTTTTGATAATGTCACAAGGGGAGAAAATTATGATGTTATGTATTATGGTATTATTTTCAAATAATGGAATTATTTTCAAACTAATCTGATGTTATGTATTTATAATTTGATATCTTAGTCTCATATCATGTTTCTAATTAAAGCTTATTTATTACACATGTTCTAACCTATATTTTTAGAAATGAATTCAAGAAGCATGACTTGAGAAGGAGCATTTCTTACTCCCAAATCAAATCAAAACATCATTGTGTGCCATCATAAAAAAATGGGGAGATTGTTAGATTTATTTATTTTGATGTTTTATTTAATTATGTTTTAATTTATTTGAAAGAGAAAAATAGAATCAAAATTTATTTTGATGATTTATTTGAAAGAGAAAAATAGAATCAAAATTTATTTTGCCCCATTATTTCTCACCTAAACCTTTATCCTAAATGTTGTTAGAATGTATTTAATATTTGATTAAATCAAGAGTTCAACTAGCCCAAAAATAGAGGTCAAACAGCCCGGCACAACAGCAGTTCAAAAGGTTCAAAAGGTTTCAAGTGAAAAATATTCAAATTAGTAATGATGGAGTACGACGGCTATAAATTCAAATGAATACAACGGCTATAAGTTTCATTATATATATCAAAGCCTCTAATGTAAACAAGTTACAAAAAAACCAGAAAATATTCTTTGATCTATAATCACTCACATCTATTCTCTGAAAAATTCTCTGAGAAGTGTTCTTCAATTTTTGTTTACATCCTCTCTCAAAAATTATACACTGAGCCTTATAGCATTAAGCTCATATTTCTTATGTGAGGTTTATAGAAAATTCAGAGCTTTATTTTTATATCTGACATGGGTAAGCCCATAAAGATTATAGCTATTTATTTAATTATATTTTAATTTATTTGAAAAAGAAAAATAGAATCCAAAATTTATTTTAATGATTTATTTAATTATGTTTTACTAGAATCCAAAATTTATTTTGATGATTTATTTAATTATGTTTTAATTTATTTAAAAGAGAAAAATAGAATCAAAATTTATTTTGTCCCATTATTTCTCACCTGAACCTTTATTCCAAATATTGTTAGAAGGTATTTAATATTTGATTAAATTAGGAGTTCAAACAGCCCAAAACAAAGATTCAAACAGCTAAAAAACAGAGGTCCAAACAGCCCAGCACAACAACAATTCAAAAGGTTCAAGTGGAAGATATTCAAATTAGTAATGATGGACTGGAAGATATTCAAATTAGTAATGATAGAATACAACAGCTATAAACGACTATAAGTTTTATTATAAATACCAAAGCCTCTAATGTAAACAAGTTACAAAAAAATCAGAAAATATTCTTTGATCTATAATTACTCACATCTATTCTCTGAAAAATTCTCTGAGAAGTGTTCTTCAATTTTTGTTTACATCCTCTCTCAAAAATTATAAACTGAGCCTTATAGCATTAAGCTCATATTTCTTGTGTGAGGTTTATAGAAAATTCAGAGCTTTATTTTTATATCTGACATGGGTAAGCCCATAAAGATTATAGCTCACTATTTGGGGCCCAATACATAACTCAAATGCTAAAGCCCAACACTACTGAAGCCCCATGTAGCAATAAGAACCAATGACATTAAGACACATGGTGAGAGAAGGGCAAGCCACATCAGCAGACAAAGATCTGCAAAGTTATTGCCACAGTACATCGCCATTAATGAGGCCCCTTACAGCATTTATTGCGATAACCCCTCTCCGTCAAAATAGAACGCCTTCACCATGAACAAGGTAAGCTAGAGCATAGACTTTCGGCCAAGGTGACAGGTCAGAAGGGACAAGGAAATGATTACCACAAGATATAAGCAAAGGTCGAAGACAGAAAGAAGGTTAAGCTTTTTATCTCTAATTCATCTCTATACTCCACTTCTCTCTCTAACTTGCTCGTCGGAGGGTTCGCTGGGGGACTCCCCCATTCCCCGTTGAACTCTTGTGCAGGTCTTCGAGTGGGCTTGGTTGCTCGGACACTGACCAGAGGAGCGTAGATCAGTCCGACCCGTTCCACTTGGAACGAACTGCATCATCAGTTAGCACCGTCTGTGGGAAAGTTTTCTTTCGCGTGCCAGTTGTGTTCATTATCGCCGGAGACCCTCTCCGCGTAACCCCCTCCTACCACCTGTGAAGGTGGATGGTCACAACTAGATCCATGGTTTCTCACCCCAATGTTGCCGACCATCAAGCCGACCCTCCCAATCCAAACAACCCACCACAGTATTTCATCGAGCTCACCAACAGCATTAACCGCCTGGCTGAGCAAAACCAAGCCCTGATTAATGCTTTGCTCCAAAGAAACCTTCATATGCCTCCTCCACCACCTCCAGATATCCCACCCAACCAAGAGCGAGCCCGAGCCATACTATCCAACAGCCTAATCCACCCAACTTGGAAGGCTGGCGACCCTTTCCCCTAGATATAAATCCACCACTCCGCGCCCCACATCCATCGATCCTGGCACCAACCCCTGAAGGAGAGGCCAGCAGCGTCCAGCCTCCGCTGCCCTCCGGTGGTGACAACATTTCTCTCTAGGATGCAGAACTCCGAGCTATAAAGCTCTAACTCCAGGGAGTCATGCAAAACATACAACATAGACACTCCACCACAGCCAACTCACCATTCGTCGCCTCCATTTGGGACAAACCTCTACCCCCTAAGTTCAAAAAGCCCACCATCAACTCTTTTGACGGTACGACGGATCCAGTCGACCACTTGGAGACCTACAGAACCCTCATGATCCTCCATGCATTCCCTGACGAAATCATGTGTTGGGCTTTCCCCGTGACACTCAAGGGGTCAGCTCGACTTTGGTTTAGTCATTTGCCAGCAGACTCTGTCTCCACTTTCCAGCACCTCAATGACTCCTTCCTCAGCCATTTCATTGGAGCCCAGCGCCAGCGGCGTCCGACAACCCGACTCCTCAACATCCGTCAGACCGAGGGGGAGTCACTGCGCAGTTTCGTTACCCGCTTCAACACTGAAGCCTTACAGGTAGCGGAAAACGATGACAAGGTCATCCTTAGGGTTTTCATGGTCGGTTTACGGTCGTCTGACTTCCTTTTCTCCCTCTCTAAAAACCCCCTGACCTTCATGGCAACCCTACTCTCCAAAGCCCAAAAATACATGAATGCCGAAGATTCCCTAGCCGCTTGCCAAGACCCTACAGCAAAAAACCCGACCCCCCGAGAAAAGCGAAAAGACTCAAAAACCAGAAATACCCAGTATAATAACCCAACAAGTCAGTATATCGACCGACCTCCCCGAGCCGACCGATCGACACCAGCCCGACCGCCAGGGCGGTTCGAGCGGTACACACCCCTCAATTCCCCCATGGAGCAAGTCCTCAATCAGATTCAGCTGGACTACCCTCTAAAATGGCCCCAACCATCACGGACTCCTTCCAGTCGGAGAAACCAGTCTAAATATTGCTGCTTTCACCAAGACCACGACCATAATACCGAAGAGTGTGTTAATCTCAAAGATCAGGTCGAGGGCTTGACTCGCAAGGACGTCTCAGTTGATTCACGGATACTCGCCCTCAGTAGAGGCCACGGACTGAACCCATCAGAAACAACCGCCGACGCATCCCTCCCCGACAACCAGCACAACCTAACCAAGGTCATGATCGCCCTCCACAGCAACCTCGGGCATAAGGTAACCCCACCCCGCCTGTTGGAGAAATCATAGTTATTTCCGGTGGGCTTGCTTGTGGAGGATCATCCCGCTCGGCTCAGCGGGGAAACCTCAGAAAAATAAGGCAGGGCTTAGACAAAGAAGTTGCCACATTGGACCGACCCCCCAAACAGCCGTGGCAGTGGACCGAGCCTATTACCTTTACGGACGCCGACTGCACAAGCATCCGTTACCCTCATGACGACCCTCTCGTCATTTCCGCTCTCCTCTCTAATTATAAGGTCAGACGGGTTCTCGTCGACAACAGCAGTTCTTCAGACATCATCTTCCTCAATTGCTTCCGCTAGCTCAAGATCGGGGAAGAAAGTTTGTCTCCTCTCCAAACTCCTTTGGTCGGTTTTACTGGCGACCGGGTGACCTCCATCGGCTCTATCGACATTCCCATCACAATCGGCGAGTACCCACGACAGACCACAAAGTTACTCACCTTCCTTGTTGTTGACTGACTCTCTGCCTACAATATCATCCTTGGCTGCACTGCCCTAAATGCTTTCCAAGCTATCACATCCACTTACCACCTTGCCATCAAGTTTCCCACCGATCTTGGGGTCGAGATAGTAAGGGGAGAGCAGACCGTAGCCAGAGAATGTTATGTCGCCTCACTTAAAGAAGTCAAGCTAAAGGAGGCTATGATCATAAAAGGACTCGATGTCAGAGACGAGGACGAGCTAGTTAGGGGGAAACCAGTGGAAGAACTTGTCGAGATCCTCATCGATCCTACCAACCCAGCAAAAACTGCTAAGATCGGCAGCCAACTATCCACCTAGGCAAAAGTCGACTTTACCGCCCTCCTGATTGAGCACAAAGATGTATTTGCCTTGACCCACTCTGATATGCCGGGTATCGACCCCTCCTTCATAACCCATCGTCTCAGCATTGAACCCCATTTTTTACCTTTCCACCAGAAGCAGCGCATCTTTCATCCAAAGCACAACAGTCTCATTGCCGCGGAGTAGTAGATAAGCTCCTTGAGGCACAATTCATCAAGAACGTGGACTACCCTAGATGGTTGTCAAACGTGGTCCTGGTCCGTAAGAACAACGGTAAATGGCGACTCTGTGTTGACTACTCCGACCTCAACCGAGCTTGCCCCAAAGACAGCTATCCTCTTCCTCGCATAGATCTGCTGGTTGACGCCACGGCCGTTCATCAAATGCTCAGCTTTATGGATGCCTTCTCTGGGTACAACCAAATTCTGATGCACCCGTCTAATCGGGAACACACATCTTTCATCACCGACCGTGGTACCTACCACTACCGTGTGATGCCATTTGGATTGAAGAATGTTGGGGCCACCTACCAACGGTTGGTCAATGCTGTCTTTCATCATCAAATAGGCCGGAACATGGAAGTATATGTCGACGACATGCTAGTCAAGAGCAAGCTTTCCACTGATCATCTGGCCGACCTGCGAGAGACCTTCACCACCCTACGAAAGTACCAAATGAAGCTCAATCTGGAGAAATGCGCCTTCGGCGTAGGATCTGGGAAGTTTCTGGGTTTCATGGTCAGTCAACGGGGCATTGAAGCTAACCCCGAAAAGATCAAAGCCTTGATTAAAATGCAGTCACCCAGAACGGTTAAGGAGGTTCAGAGACTTACTGGCCGAGTTGCTGCCCTCAACCGCTTCATTTCTCGCGCAACGGACAAGTGCCTCCCCTTCTTCAAAGTTCTTCGACAAACTTTTGAGTAGACGGCTGAGTCTGAAGAGGCCTTTCAACAATTGAAACAGTGCATGGCCAATCTCCCCTCATTTCTCAGGCAATCACGGGCGAACCCCTCTTCCTCTATTTAGCCGTGTCAAACACCGCAGTTAGTGCAGCTCTCATCAGGGAAGACAGCTTCGTCCAACGGCCGGTCTACTACATTAGCCGGGCTCTCAGGGGAGCGGAACAGAATTACCGATTGTTAGAAAAAATGTCCTTGGCTTTGGTTGCCGCCTCCAGACGACTCCGTCCTTACTTCCAAACCCATTCCATAGTGGTCCTCACTGACCAACCATTGAAAAAGATCATACAACAACCAGAGCTCTCCGGCAGACTTATGCAATGGTCAGTCGAACTCAACCAGTTTGATATCTCCTACCGGCCTCGGACAGCGATTAAGGGGCAGGCTGTTGCCGATTTTATCCTGGAATTCACTAATTTCATCCCAACCACAACTCCTCCACCCCTACTAACCCCTACCGAACTAGAAGACCCCCACTCATGGACCCTCAATGTCAACGGATCATCCCGCAAGGAAGGCAGTGGGGCTGGTCTTATCCTCACCGCCTCTGAGGATGGATATTTCAAATGTGCTCTCCGTTTCTTGTTCAATGCAAGCAATAATGAAGCCGAATATGAGGCGTTGATTGCAAGTCTCCGCCTCGCCAGAGACATTGGTGTCAGCTATATCCAAGTGTTCAGCGATTCCTAGCTCATTGTCGGTCAAATCACGGGGAAATTCAATGCCAAAGATGACACAATGCGGGCTTATAGGGATATTGCACTCCCTCTCGCTCGCCTCTTCACCAGTTTCCATATCAAGCACATCCCTCAGACCGAAAACTCCAAGGCAGATGAAATGGCTCAATTGGCTTCGGCAGACCAGTCAAACCTCAGCCACGGTGTTTGCCTCGAGTACCTGACTCACCTTGCCATTTCCCTAAACCAGCAGCAAGTCTACTTTCTCCAAAACGAACCTATCCCCTGGGCGGCTGATATCTCTCTATTCTTGACAACGGGGGAACTGCCAGCCGACAAACAGCAGACTGCCAAAGTCAGGGCCCGGTCGTCCAACTATATTCTTGTCGGCGACCTCTTGTACAAACGTGATTTTTCATGCCCATACCTCAGATGCCTCAATCCTGCTCAAGCAACCCACGTGATAAGGAAAATCCATGAGGGTATCTGTGGTAATCATTCGGGCGCGCCGGTCCCTAGCCCACAAAATACTTCGCACTGGTTATTTCTGGCCTACTCTTAATCAGGATACGACAGACTTCGTGCTCAAATGTGATAAGTGCTAGCGTTTTGCCAACATTCCCTATGCTCCTCTTACATAATTAATCACGCTTTGCAGTCCTTACCCATTCGCCAAATGGGGGATCGACCTAGTTGGCCCATTGCCCACTAGCCGAGGCCAAACCAAATTTGCCATTGTCGTCATTGATTACTTCACTAAATGGGTGGAGGCAGAACCCCTTACCATAATTACCAAACGGAACACAACCAGATTCATTTGGTAGTCGATCGTATGCAGATTTGGCATCCCTCAAGCCATCGTCTCCAACAACGGCAAATAATTCGAAAATACCAAGTTTAGGAAATTCTGTGCAGAGCTTCGAATCCAGCTATGTTTCTCTTCCCCAGGTCATCTCTAAGCCAGTGGCCAAGTTGAGGTCACAAACCGTTATCTTCTGAAGATCATCAAAACCAAGTTGGAAGCTGCTAAGGGACTCTGGGTTGAGGAACTACCGAATGTACTCTGGGCCTACCGCACTACCGCTCGAACTCCCACTGGGGAGACCCCCTTCCGCTTAACATACAGCGTTGAGGCGGTCATCCCAATGGAAATCGGTCTTCCTACCCCAAGGGTTCTACATCCGAATTCGGAACTAACTAAAGAGCTGCGTCGGACAGACCTGGACCTAATTGAAGAGCTCCGAGAAACCACTGCAGTCAGACGGGTCTCATACCAACAGAAAATGAGAACACACTACAACCGCAAAGTTCGACTAAGGAAATTCGCAGTGGGGGATCTTGTTTTGCGAAAAGCAACTCTTGCTACCAAAAATCCGACTGAGGGTAAACTGGCAGCCAAGTGGGAAGGACCTTACGTTGTGAAAGCCAGACCACATCCAGATACTTACCGACTTCAGGATATGAAAGGTCGAGACCTCCCCCATCTTTGGAACGCTGAGCATTTGAAGCGTTATTTTCAATAAAAGTTGAATTTTTACATTGATCAATCGCTGTATTTTCTTTTTGACAATCTACGCACTTGCATACCCTCATTCTCTCCTCATATGGTGTAAATTTATGATCAAATGGGCTGCACTTTGTATGACAACAAGCTTCTATCTCAGTTATTTGTGCAGTGTTTCAATAACGCCTTGATTGCAGCCTCAGCCAGACTGAGCATGAAGAGCTCAGCCAGACCGAGTTATTTAAAGCCTCAGCTAGACTGAGCATGAAGAGCTCGGCCAGACCGAATTACTTAAAGCCTCAGCCAAACTGAGCATGAAGAGCTCGGCCAGATCGAGTCACGTAAAGCCTCAGCCAAACTGAACATAAAGAGCTCGGCCAGACCGAGTTACTTAAAGCCTCAGCCAGACTGAGCATGAAGAGCTCGGCCAGACCGAGTGTAACAACCCCCATACTGTTTACTGATTAATGAGCGATTGATTACCGATAATCACCGATTACTGTTAAACGGAACTAATAATGACTGATAATTGGACTGATTAAAAGTACTGAACTGACTGACTGAAATTGGAAAACCGAATTGATGGAGTATATGTTAATTAAATTACATCCTATCTGTTTGATTGTATGAATATCTGTTCATGCTTATATGTTTAAACTGCAAATTGAAGGCCTTATCGGCGGCCGAATCCAAAATTGATTAATGTTTTATGACCGTCATAATTAATGTGACTTTATGGTGTATTTACCTGAAAACTGATTAGGTATGATTAAATTAGATTAAATTAAGCTAATTAAAGAGTTGGACTTAATTACCGAACTGCCACCCTTAGTGGCCCACTCAATACACACACTTGAGCCTTATGTACACACTTGTAGAACATTTCATCAGCCATTTCTTCTTGTTCTAGCCGACCTTAGAGAGAGAGAGACTTGAGGAGTTGATTTCATCTCAATTTTGCTTGTGAATTGTTTGGAAATTGAAGAAATTGTTGAAGAGATTGCATAGTTGAGCTCCCTTCTTGAACTACAAGACTTAAGGTAGCTCCATTGTCTTCTTGTTCATGTTTTGAGTTGATTGTTGCATGGTCCATGTTAGATTGTAGAGCTAAGTCATGAATTGGGTCATTAATGGTGAATTGGAGCTCAATCTTTGCATGCATGTTAGTATTGATGAGTTTTGAGGTTGTAGTCCATGTTTCATCACATGCATGTCCATCTTTTGGTCATACTCCATGAGTTCATCTTATTTTTGAAGGTTTGAGCTCTTTTGAAACAGCATTAAAGCGTTGAAAATGATTTGAATCCATGCATGTTTGCATGTTCATATTGTTCTTGAAAAATGGTTTGAAATTGGGTTTGAATAAAACACCCTTGGGCTTTGATTTCTCAAATTGAGTTTTGAATCATGTCATTCTATATGTTTGCAAGAGTTTTCCAGAAAATGAGCCCAAGAGGATCGGTTTTGAGTTGTTAACAACTTGAGTTTGAGCTTGGAGGTGCAATCTGGGTTTTCCAGATTTCGCACTTCCGCTCGAGCGGGGGAAGTTCCGCTCGAGCGTGGAATTCGAGCATTCAGCATCTCTCTGCACTGTTTTACAGTCCGCTCGAGCGGAGGATCGGGCGCTCGAGCGGAGTCATGTCTCAAGCTCGAGCGGGCGTCGAGCGGAGATTTCACCCATCCAGTACTTTCACAGTACGCTCGAGCGGGAAAGTTTACGCTCGAGCGTGTACCTTTGTTGCATGTCCGCTCGAGCGGGGAAACCTGCGCTCGAGCGGGACTCTGTTTTTCTTAAAATGCTTTTAAATGTACATCTTTGCATCCTCATCCCATTCTAGGCATTCGTAGGCCTAGTTTAAGACATCTTGTTGAGGATATAGATGTAGAACACACCGAGGCATTAGGGATTAAGTTATTACCGTTCCCAATTGTGTGGCTTAGTGTGTTCAATCTGTTAACTGTGTAGGGTTGGCGACTGGGGAGACACGCTCTAGCATACCGTAGCCCAAACTCTGTGAGTAACGATTGTGTAAAGATATGTTCAACTGATATCTTTTGAATACTGAACTGAACTGTTTACTGAATTGGTATTACTGAATGAATGTATGTCCTTTATTTCTGAACTGTACTGTGGCATCCTTAGTACCTACTGTTTACTGTTACTGTTACTGTTACAGAGATCTCTGTCGGTTCCCTCGTGGAGCCACTACTGTTTACTGATTGATGGCCATCATTACTGTTCGGTCTTTTAAGACCTACTGTTACTGTTATGCTAATGGATGTACCACATATGACCGTTTACTGTACTGAACAACTGAAATACTAATTGAATTGAACTGTTTTCATTACTGTAAGGACATTCATTCTAAACCCCTTTACGCATTATGTTATTCACTGGGCTTTAGCTCACTGTTTATATATATATGTAGGTGCTCAGCCACCAGATCGGAGCTAGGAGCGTGGGTTAGACTCCAGTTTTGTCAAGCCAGCCTTTGTGCCTCACTGCGAGGTTCCGAGCCTATCTGCTAAGGCTTAGGGGTGTTTTAAGAATTCCCCCTTCTGTACTGTTTCACTGTTTTGTATAGACTGACTGTTCACTGTACCGCTATCTAGGGTTGAGTCCCTAGTTTGAATGAATGTAAATATTGTGCATACTGTTCTGTACTGTTTATGTATGAATGCATGAAAAATCTTTTTGGCATACAGACTGTCACAGCTCATTGGACATTGTTTAATTACTGTATTGGCTTCCGCCAGGCCCTGTACTCTGTTTTACTGTATTACTGTTCTGCAGGCCTTCGGTAATCTCAGATTACTGGCCGGTTACGGTGCTAAACCCATAGGGCCGGGTTTGGGTCGTGACACCGAGTCACGTAAAACCTCAGCCAGACTGAGCATGAAGAGCTCAGCTAGACTGAGTTACTTAAAGCCTCAGCTAGTCTAAGCCACCATTACAACTTTATGATCGTGGCATAGTTGCCATACTTAGTCAAATTCCGGTTCAACGTTTTCCAAGTCAGACTGGCTCCTTGCTGGGTCATGATTCACAACTTCACTCTGCATTGAGGTTTTCTTACATTTTAAACTTCACTCTGCATTGAGGTTTTCTTACGTTTTAAACTTCACTCTGCATTGAGGTTTTCTTACATTTTAAACTTCACTATGCATTGAGGTTTTCTTACATCTTATACTTCACAATGATTTTTACACAAACCCTATGCAAGTCACCATTCTCATTTATTCACACTGATTTACAGAATTACAAACATGAAAACAACAATGTGCCAAACACAATTCACAATTTTATTTATTCACAAGTTTATACATAAGTCTATTACAGAAATTCCAAAAAAAAAAAAAAAACAAACAAACAAACAAACAAAAACAACAACCCAACCTCCAAGCACAAATTTTGTCCAAACCATTTACTCCTCTTTACTTGAGATGAGGTCTTCTTCTTCAATATCCTCGTCTAGGGGGGTCTGGGCTACGTCGTTTTCATCAATCTTTACACTGCTGAGGTCCAAGTCTGGGAACAGCTCTTCTTCTTTGCGTTTAAACATCTTCCAGCCGTTGTCCCAGTACTCAGCCATCTCGTGTTTGTAGAAGTCCTACCGCTAGAAGCTCTGGATTACTTCTTCTTCACTTCTGTTCCCAGCGGTCGCTTCCGACGGACCAGCCCCTCCAGACGCCTCCCTTGCCAAGTTACTGGCGATCGCAGCATCGATCGCCATCTGGAAGTCAGCAGACCCCTTGAACTGCTCTACTGTAGTGACGCACAAGTCGGGGTATGCTGTTCTCTCAGAGGCTGCCTTGGTCTTCTCTTCCCCTAACTCCTTCTCTAACCTCGTCTTCTCCTCCATTGACTTGGCCCGCTCGTCCGCCAACGTCCTCTCCAGCTCAGCAATCTTCAGATCCAACTCTTCTTTCTCTTTGATTGATTGAGCTCGAAGATCTTCGTTGCTAGACATGGCCTCCTCCCACCGATCGTTGGCGACGGTGCAGGCTGCCTGGGCCTCTTCTAGCTTCTTCTGCTCGTTCTCTAATTGGAACTCGAGCGACACCACCTTGCGGCGTTCCGCTTCCAGCTCCAACTTGGTTGCGAGCAGTTCAGCATTGGCTCGCTCGGCTGAGTACCCTTGTACTATCGCCAACACTTGCATCTTCTTGGCCTTCTAGGTCTTTTCCAATCCCCTAGCGCACACACTTCGCGCGGTCTCCCTCCATCCAGCAGTTTCTCTCCTCAAACTTGCAAGTTGGGCCTTCGCCTCCTCCAACTTTACCTTCAGAGGTTTCACTTCACCTTTTGCAGCCGCCGCCTTTCTCAGCAGAGCCCCTGCTAAGGTGGTCGCCTCCATTTGGGCAGAGCACAGCCCCTTAGTAGCTCAGCCTCATTGAACTTGGCAACCGAGCGCATGGCTACTTCGTCCACTACCCCCAAAAGACGATCTGCAGCTGCCCTGGCTGGGCCTTCTTCTCCCTCCAGTCGCCCAGACACTGCGCGAGCATGATAGATGGCAGCCGTCAGCCTGACCTCCTCTCCTTGGGGCGCAGAACCCCCCTTGGGCTGCTGCTCCACCCTCTCTTCAAGACCAGCTGACCCACTCTCAACTTGCATCTTGGGCATGGCATTCATGTGCTCTTCTTCCTTTTGGCCGCCCTGTCCTTTGTCCCCCTGTACCTCTGGGACAACCACCCTTTCTGTGGTAGCCCCCGTTCCCTTCTCCCCTGCTTTCTCCACCATAGGAGTGTCCTCTCCACCGACCCTCGCCTTCTTCGATCCAGGCGCATCTGTAGCCCCCTCAGGGGCACCCCTCCTCCTCTTCTTCTTCTTCTTCAAAGCCTCTCCCTCTTTGTTTTCCCTTTCCTTTACTGGATCAACTGGGGACAGTCGTGGCTCAAAACTGCTCAAGTCCTTTTCCCCCAACGACTTGGGGCGCGGTCGGATTCGCTGCCTCGCGATCGGCTTCGGAGCAAGCCCCAGTTGGGTCTCATTGTATTTGTTCGCTCGGGCGAGCAACCTTCTTCCCTCCGCCTCCTCCGCCTTCCGTTGCCTCTCTAACTCCTCCCTTGCCGGATCCTCTTCCAGCGGCTGCGGCCCCAAGTTCAGGGCAAACAACTTTGAAGGCAGGACCAGCTTGTCCCACCTCACCCCCTTCTCTTCCCTCCATTCTCTCACCCTCTTCACACGGTCCTCCGCCGCCTTGTCCAACTTGTGCTCGACCGATTTGGTGGGCACCTTCCACGTCGTACGAACCCTAACTCCACCATTCGCCGTTATGAAGAACCATCTCGGCCTCCACCCCTTCACCGAAGATGGAAGACCCGCCACCAGCCCTCGCCCTGTCACTGCTTGCAGAGTCACCTAGGTCTCCTGCTGACCGGAGGCCTTGTAGCAGGAGAAGAACTCGTCCACTGACATTGTCGTCCCCCCGGTCGCCTCCAGCCAGGCACTCGCGCACGTCATTACTATCTTCCAGGCGTTCGGCATCAGTTGCCCTAGCGCCGCCCCTAACTTATTTAACACCTCCACCACTACTTGGGGGAGAGGTAGCCTCAAACCCCCTCGCAGCGTTTCCTCGTACAAACTGAACTCGCCCGGCCGCACATCCGATGCCCTCTCCTTGGATTCAGGCAGTCTTAGCCCTATCTCCGAGGGAATTTGATACTTCTTCCTTATTCCCTCCAACTCCTCCATTGTCAGCACGGATCTGTCCGGTTTGGTGTACCAATGGTCCGGCTCCACCTGGCTAATAGGTCTCGCGGCGGAAATCACTGTCCTGGGGCGAGCCCGCACAGCCTGACTCGCTTCTTTCCCCTCCCTATGCTCCGTATGGTATTGTTCCGCCAACTCTACCGCGTCATCGTCACCCAATGGATCAACTCTTGCTTCCTCTTGGGCCATCTCTCTTGTGTGTCTGCGAATAGCTTCGGATGCGGGCGCAAGAAAATTCACAAAGTGTTGTAGGGGTGTATCGCTTGCAACGAAAGAGTCTGCACTTGGAATGTTTTGATTTTTTGCACAAAGATAGGTAAAGCGAATAATACCAAAGTGCCAAGGCTTGCCTGTATTCCAAGGGTCACAATTAAATTTTGTTAGTTTGAAAATTTTCAAAAATCCGCCAAAACTGTCTTTTCAACACTCTACAATGACCTATCATTTCACGTATTGTCCAACGCCTAACCTTCCCCACTACGAGATTCTACCACGTGTACGACCATGATCCACTGCCCCTTTTTCCCTTCCCTGTCTATTCCACTTCACTTTACCACGTGCCCCGCCGCCTCTCGAGCCCCGCGCCGCACCACCAACCCCCCGTGGTCGGCTCTCCCCATGGTCGGTCTTTTCACTCGGCCACCCTTCGCGATCGGCCCTCTCCATGGTCGGTCTCTCCACTCGGCCACCCTTCGCGGTCGGCCCTCCCCATGGTCGGTCTCTCCACTCGGCCACCCTTCGCAGTCGGCTCTCCCTATGGTCGGTCTCTCCACTCGGCCACCCTTCATGCTCGCCCCTCCTTATGGTCGGTCCTTCCACTCGGCCACCCTGCGCTGTCGGCCCTCCTCATGGTCGGTTAACCCTCTCACAACCCTCATTTTCTTCATTATTCCCTTCGTTAGACTAAAGCTGCACTTGGGAATGGGGGACTACTGACATGGGTAAATCCATAAAGATTATAACCCACTATTTGGGGCCCAATACATAACTCAAATGCTAAAGCCCAACATTGCTGAAGCCCCATGTAGCAATAAGAACCAATGACATCAAGACACATGGCGAGAGAAGGGCAAGCCACATCAGCAGACAAAGATCTGCAAAGTTATTGCCACGGCACATCGCTATTAATGAGGCTCCTTATAGCATTTATTGCGATAACCCCTCTCCGTCGGAACAGAACGCCTTCACCATGAACAAGGTAAGCTAGAGCATAGACTTTCGGCCAAGGTGACAGGTCGAAAGGGACAATGAAATGATTACCACAGGATATAAGCAAAGGTCGAAGACAGAAAGAATGTTAAGCTTTCTATCTCTAATTCATCTCTATACTCCACTTCTCTCTCTAACTTGCTCGTCAGAGGGTTCGCTGGGGGACTCCCCGTTCCCCGTTGAACTCTTGTGCAGGTCTTCGGGTGGGCTTGGTCGCTCGGACACTGGCCAGAGGAGCGTGGATCAGTCCAACTCATTGCACTTGGAACGAACTGCATCATCAATATCTATCTTTGAGAGATAATTTTTGTAATTTTCTGTGAAAGCAAAAACACTTTATTTTCAACCTTGTAAGAGTGTAATACACTCAGTGTTCTTGACTTAGAAAGTCTGTGTAAAATCTGTGGAGGATTGCTCCATCTGTAAAAAAGTTGCTGGCACCCTATGAAATTAGAGTATAATGAAAAATCTCAAGTGAAGCTTGAGGAGTGGACGTAGGTCGAGTTGAAGTCGAACCACTATAAATTTGTTTGTCTCTCTCTCTCGTATCTCTTTATTTTATTTAAATTGCCATAACTATATTTCACATTTTCACTGTGCTAAAATCATTAACTGACATAGTTGTTAGAACACTTGTTTTAATTATTTTTATTTCATTAACTATATTTATCTATTGTGCTAGTCATAATTTTTATTAGGGTATTATTATTTTTATTTGTAAAAACCTAATTCACCTCCCCTCTTAGGTTGTCTTTTGGGTAACACATCTCAACGGTATTAATTTTAAAAAAGATCAGATTTATATTTTAAAATTTATACATAGTTTATAAAAATAAAAATAAAAAGTCACTAAAATTATCAACAAAAAAATATCAAATGTATTTTAGCACAAAAAATAGTTACAATAAATTAGTGTAAGTGAAATTCATCCTGGTTGGTTGAGTTTTCAGAGTTTTCAAAATTTATCTTCTTTTTTTTTCTTTTTTTTCTCTCTAATAAAATGAAAAACAAGTTTAGGAAAAAAATATAAAAATATTCATCATTTTTATATAATTCTATCTTTTGTGGGATTTAAAAATAACTCTATCTTTTGTGGGATGACAATAAAATTTGAAATTTAAAAACATTTTTTGATGTTTATATTTTGCAATAAAATTTAAATTAGTTTGACAAAATAAACATTAAACAAATAATGCAACTCGCAAAGCCAATCTGTGTATGGGTGTTGTGGCGGAGTCAAGTGTCTCCTGCGTTTTGGATTTACAATTTTTTTAACATATATATATATATATATATAAATTTTAAATAAAAATAATATTTAGAATAAAATGTCAATGATATTTCTAAATTTATGAGAACAATAATGATTATTTTATTGAAAATGAAGGGATTATAACAAATTATATTTTCGTGTTTGAAAATTTTGTAAAAAAAAATCTCAATATAAAGGTAATATCCATCATTATTGATGTGGAAATATAATTAATCTCACTATATATATGTAAAAGTTACTAGAGTGTTAATTATATTTGCATGTGGAGTTCACCCTTTATATGTTTCTTTACTATTAGTTAGTGATATCATAATGATGACGTGATATCACTATTGTATGAAATTTTTACTTAAATTTTGTAAAAATTTAATTTATCTTATCATTATATAATTTATTTTAAGACTTAAATATATGACTTTTACATTGTTCATGATATACTAGTTATACGCAATACTTTCATTTCAATTTTAGACGAAATTAATTGTAAAATTTTGTGAAATACTTTTGTAATAATTTATTTAAGTTTTGTACTTAATATTAATTTAAAAATTATTATTATCTTCTTATTGTTGATTATGGGGAAAAAAAATTATAGTTATAACTAATAAGTGCCCCTTCTAATTTAGTTTTCTGGCTCTGCCGATGTATGGGTGCAAATCCCTTTGTACATAGGTGCAAGTGCATTCTGTGCTTGGGTGCAAATTCGACCTATGGATGGGTGCAAGTGCAATATGTGCCTGGTACACGTAGATGCAAGTCTAATAGGTGACCAAGTACAAGTCCAACATGTACAGGGGTGCAAATGCAATTTGTGCTCAAGTGTAAATCCAACATGCATGTGGTGAGTGCAAGTGCAATATGTGCCTAAGTGCAAGTCCAATCTGTGTGTGGATCCAAGTCCTATTATGTGCCCGGGTGCAAGTTTAACATGTGTGTGGGTGCAAGTGCAATTTATGCCTAGGTGCAAGTCCAATCTATGTATGAGTACAAGTGCAAGTGTAATATTTTATTACTAAACTATTCTAAATCATAGCAAAGATGCCGACAAACACGCCAAAAAAAAAAAAAAAAAAAACTATAGCAAGGAGAAATGAAATTATTAACACACTTTTGGAGTGCGAATAAAACACATAATTGATTGGCCTAAACTGTAGACCCTACATTTAAAAAGTGTAGACTTCATTTAAAATTGTAGACTCATGATGTTTTTGAAAGATGGTAAAAAATTAACTTTTGACTTCTTACTAAGTTTTTTAACTTTTTTAAAAGTTATTTGAAAAGTTAATAAAAAGTTACTTTTAACTTTTTTGATTAATATTATTTATGATGTTACATCACAATCAAATGACCAAAATATCTCCCAATTTAATAATTTACATTTTCACCCATGTATAACTCAAATAACATGAAGGGTATAATGATAATTTCACATGTAACTTTTTTGGACTTCCCAAATGATTTTATACTAAAAAAGCCAATCTAACATTTTACTCCCAAGCTACAAAACGCAACTATTAAACTTGGTTCCCAAATGGGCACCTTATTATTTTAAACCAATCAAAACTTGTGGTTTTTGTTGTAGGATAATCTTCACTGTATTTAAAAGATTTAATTCTATTGTATACACAACAACAATAAGAATTTAAAGAAATAAAGAAAAAGGAGAGAATTTGTTTGATTACAAAAATCAAACTCGAAATAATAAATAAATAAATAAAATCACAGATTTTATTTTGTTACAAAAATAAAATTAAAATCTGATTAAATAAACAAATAAAAACAGAATTAAATTAAACAACTTACTTGATTAATTTATTTGAATAACTTTTCTGATCAAGTCCAGTGTTTAACAGTGTTTAACACTGTGTCCTTAAGACAGATTCGTCCTCTCCACGGTGCTTTCAGAATTCGGACGTCTATCTCCCAGGATGAAATGATCTACCACAAACAATAGCAGCACTACTAATTGTTTGCCTTACGAACACACTAAGTGTTTAGACTCTTTCTTTCAGAAATAAAATGCAACAAAATGAAGAATAGAATAAGCAGAGGTGAAATACGAAATTTCTGAATGCAAAATATCAAATGAGGGTGGTCCTATTTATAGATGTGAAGGTGGCTCTTGGTTTTGAATTGAACAGGTATGTGGCTCTTGGTTTTGAATTGAACAGGTATGATACCTGTTTGTTTTGAATTCAAACAGATAGCAAAACGGGAAGGGCTCTGTTTGGATGAGCAATAAATCCAAATCAGTTTAATTCTGTTTGAAAACTGGAAGGGCTCTGTTTGGATGAGCAATAAATCCAAATCAGTTTAATTCTGTTAAAAAATCCAAACCAATTTAATTTGAATTCTGGATTTTATTTTAATAAAAAATAAAATTAAATTCAAATGTTTTTGGCCCAAAAAGATTAGAAGCCCAACCACACACCACGCACCCGCGCCTAGGCCCAACCCGCCCGACCGAACGGCGGCGCGCGTGGTGATTTTTTGGTCCAATGGGTCTAGCCCATTTTGTCCATAACCTCTCTCTCTCTAAAATACTTGGGTATCCCTTGGGGCACACCCCAAGTATCTCACCCTAAGCCTTATAAACCCTTTCAAAACTTCCCACCAAATCAATGTGGGACAAGCCAATTTACAACCTTAAGGAATTTCCACCAAAACTCCATTTCCATGGAGCACACTTTGGCTTCAATTTCTCATTCACTCGGTAATGGTTTTGAGCAACCAAATATACCACGTGAATCACAACGCGGCATAGAACGCGTTACCACTTTGATCCGAGTAAATCGACACTCGAGGCCCACCTAAAAAATAGACCAAACTTGAAGAAAAATTCTGATTTTACCCAAAAATTTTTCCACCATTTCCAACATTTGTTCCCTCATAAAATGAACAAAATCGATCTCGTAAAAAGGAAGAATGGGAGTAACAAGAATATACTCATTGATTACTCTATATTCCTCCTAATAATTCAAGTTCCAAATAGGTTTGATTTATTTGAAAAAAGTGAAAACAAAAGGTGAGACTACACAAAAGAAATTTTATTAATGCGAAACTATCGAATATTTATTTGGATGGACCTTTCGTTTTGCATTGAACTTTTAGTTATTTAGGCCAAGTTTGGCATGAGACAAAAAAGACAAAAAGTCAAAAAGTCACTATCCTATTTAAGTCACATCATCTTATTTAAGTCACATCACCTCTCTAACACATCACTTCAAACCCAACCCAAACCCAACCCATATTTCATAAAAAGTCAAAAAGTACACTTATTTAGTCTTCCCAAACTAGGCCTTATAATAATGTCAGGAAACTAACAAACATACGAGTCTTGTGTATTTGTTAGTATGTTGATTAGTGTTATGAATATGACAAAATAAGTTAACAAAAAAATAAAAAATAAAAATTATCTACAAATATTATATTCACCAAAGTCAAAATGCCCAAAAGTATGTGATGGGAGAAATTAGGGTTTAGTTGATCTAGGTTGAATACAAATATGATCCATTTGTTTGTTGGCATGTTACAAAAACATCAAAACACTTAATCATATCATTATCTTTAATATATATATATATATATATATATTTATAAAAAGTTAAAAAGTCAATTAAAATAGTTAATTTTCAGACGAGTTCTTTTGGTTTGAAAATAGACTATTTTAGTACTTTTTTTGATTTTTTTGTTAAAATATAAGGTGAAAAAGATTAATATATTTGAGATAATTTTTTTATTTTTGAGGAAAAAACATGCAAAAAGTGCAAAAAAATAGAACTTTTGATTTTTTTATATAAGTATTTGATTTTTAATTTTTTTTAATAACTTTTTGAATATTAGAAAGAATGAGCTAAAGTTCTGAGGCATAGAGGAATACCTATTAGGGGTATGAGTTGAACTTACCTCAAGGTGTTGCATGAATGGAAAATGCTCTGATTTGCGATACATATCATATGTAATTCTATAACAAAATTATGTAAATTTTTACGCACTTAAATAAGTGATTTTATAAAAATACATAAGTTAAACAAAAATTTATGAAAATTTAAAACTTATTTGAATTTGTATTCAACTTACGTATTTTTATAAGATCAATCATATAAATACGTAAAAAATTATGTAATTTTGTGTTAGATGTGCACGCTGAAGAATTTTCTTACATAAATACTAGGTCATTTTAGTCTCTGATTTTTCAATTGTGATATATTTAACCATGAATTTTGAATTTCGTTTCAAATAAGAACAATTTAAAACACTGTTGTTCCATTTTAAGAGCAAAATCGTTAATTTGATAAAATATAAACTAGTTTGACAAAACAAATGTCAAAAAATTATTTTTGAATTTTAAAAAATTATTTCTACCCCCAAAGATAAAATTATATAAAAATGATAAATCTTTTACAATTTTATTTTTTTAATTCTTTACCAAATTAATTTTTAATATGTGTTTGGATGGTGATCATGTAATAGTTGGTTGTTTTATTGATATTTTTGAATAGTTATCATGTAATAGATGGTTATATTTGTTGTTAACAAATATTTTTAGATGATTATTATTTAATGGATGATTATTAAGTTTTTAATGTGTCATTGATATTTGAATTTTTTGATTTAATAGATTGGTTTAATAATGACATCAAAATTGTCGTTATGTTTAACTTTTGAAAAAATAGAAACTAATTTAATGAAAATAAATATAAAAAAATTTTATTCTAAAAAATTATTTCTACCATTTCAAAAGATAAAATTATATAAAAAAGATATATTTTTAATTTTTTTACTAATTTAATTTTTAATTTTTAAAAAAAAATTTCTAAAATAGATTCTGAAAACCAAATGAAACGTAACTTTATAATCAAGAAAGTTCTAATATTATTCATTAAAAACAAGACTATTACATTTCAAACAAAATACAAATTAACTAATACAAAATAAATTATATAACGATTTTACCTTTAAAATGAGTCGTTTGTAAGGAAAATATCTTTAATTATCTTTGTTTAAATCAAAATTTAAAATATACATCACAACTAAATAAATCAAGTGTGAAGTGACACAAAGCCCAACCTAGTTGCATTGTAATTGTATTAAGGTGTCATTTGGCAAATTTAATTTTTTAATTTTTTTGACTTTTTAGTCTGAGATTTTTTTATTCGTTTGGTTTTTTTGGTTTTTTTGTATTGGAATAACAAAATTGTCCTCCACCTGAAAATGATATTTTTTTGATTTTTTGTTTGTATATAGATCAATTTGATAATTTTACATTAAAAGTTAAGTGTTTTATCATTTTATAATTTTGTGACCTTTTCTCTGTCCTTATGTGCGTATGTAGTTCCAATATATTTACCAAACTAAGGCTAAGTAATATTAAGAATATATTTTATCAAACACCCCCAGTACCCCCACTGGGTCTCAAGCTTTATTCTTTATCAAAATATATGAGACCCACATAATATACAAGTGCTATACTCATATAAAATATTTAAATATTTAGTAAAACATTTGAATTGTATGTGTGTGGAAATGTGGAAATAGGTTTACTAGGTTCGGGTGTGGAGCAGAGCGGAGAAGAATCCAGAGAAGAGGAGGCTCAGCAGGCAGGCGAGGGAAGAAGGAAGCGCAGGGAGGAAGTCCGAAGAACAGCAGCTGAAGTATTTGGTCGGAATTTGTATTTGTTGCTGCTGCTCACTTCGGCGAAAGCTTCGTCTTGAGCTTCAAACTTGGAGAGTGCATTAGCTAATTACTCAAAATATTAATCTAACTACTAATAAATGCTTCTTCATCATCAACTTTCACTCTCAGGAAGATCATCTCCATCATCACCCCCACAAAACCACCCATTGAATAACCAACCCAGTCTCAGACTCAGCTTTGAACTCAACTACAGACTCATCTGCAACCTCCTCCTCTCTTCAACTCACTCCGCATCTCTCCCTAAGGCCCTCCAACTCCATGCCCACATCATCAAATCAGGATTTCTATCAATCCCACTCATTTCCCACCACCTCATCAATTTCTATTCCAAGTCCCAACACCCACTCCATTCCCTCCAAATTTTTGAAGGGACCCCAATTAAATCATCCACTACTTGGAGCTCAATAATCTCTTCTTTTGCCCAAAATGAACTCCCTTGCTTGCTATTGTTTTCTTTCGTCGAATGCTCCATCTTGGGGTTCGCCCCGATGACCGTATATTCCCCATCGCTACCAAAGCTTGCGCCCTCTTTCGAGGTGTGACATTGGGCGCTCTCTCCATTGTTTTGCTCTCAAAACTGGGTTTGATGTTGATGTGTTTGTGGGGAGTTCTGTCGTTGATATGTATGCTAAATGTGGGGATATTAGAGATGCCCGGAAAGCGTTTGATGGAATGCCTGATAGAAATGTTGTTTCTTGGAGTGGGATGATATATGGGTATACTCAATTGGGTGAAGATGAGGAGGCCTTGACGCTATTTAAGCAAGCATTGTGGGAGGATTTGGATGTTAATGATTTTACTTTTTCAAGTGTCGTACGGGTTTGTGGAAATTCTACGCTTCTCGAATTGGGGAAGCAAATACATGGTTTGTGCTTGAAAATGAGCTATGATTCATCGCTCCAAGTGTGGAGTTATTGAAGGAGCTTATCAGGCTTTTGATGAGATACCTGTGAAGAACCTAGGCATGTGGCGTGCAATGCTTATTGCTTGTGCTCAGCATACACACACAAACAAAACGTTTGATTTGTTCAAACAGATGGAAAGTGTTCGGATGAAACCAAGGTTTTAAAAAGCGGCCGCAACCGTTACGTAACGCCGTTACGTAACGGTTGTGGTCGTTACCGCCACCCGTTACGGCCGCTTTTGCGGGGTGATTGAGATTCACAGGTGTATCGGCTGTAGTGGCTACTATAGCGGTCGTAACGGCCGTAACGGCCTGTTACGCACCGTTACGTAATGGTTTCGAATTGCTTTTTTCGAAAAAAAAAAAGTTGAAAATGGGGAAGAGAGATAGAGAGAGAAGAGGGCAGATGAAGAGAGAAGATAGAGGAACAAGAGATAGAGAGAGAGAAGAGGGAAGATGAAGAGGGAAGATGGAGGAACAAGAGATAGAGAGAGAGAGAAGAGGGAAGATGAAGAGCATGTTATTGATTTGTTGAAACTGTAAGACTTATACTATTATATTCAGCTGCTATCATTCAACCATTTTGTTTGTATGTGTCTATCTATATATTGTTTGCTTATGCAGCTGATAGGGTCTTTGAGTTGGGTCCTGTGAGCTCGGGAATGCACGTGCTACTGTCTAATGCATATGCTGCTGCTGGAAGATATGAGGAGGCAGCCAAAGCCAGGAAAATGCTGAGGGACCGAGGGGTGAAAAAGGAAACGGGTTTGAGTTGGATTGAGGAGGGAAATAGGGTTCATAAGTTTGCTGCCGGGGATAGGTCCCATGCAAAATCTAGAGAAATTTATCGAAAGTTGGAGGAATTGGGAGATGAAATGGAGAGAGCTGGTTATGTTGCAGATACCAGTTTTGTGCTGGGAGAAGTGGATAGTGATGAGAAGAATCAGGCAATTAGGTATCGCAGTGAAAGACTGGCCATTGCATTTGGGCTCATTGCTCTTCCACCTGAAAGGACACTTAGAGTTATGAAGAACTTGCGTGTGTGTGGAGATTGTCACACTGCAATAAAATTTATGTCAAAGTGCAGTGGAAGAGTAATTATTGTGAGGGATAACAGTCAATTTCATCGATTTGAGGATGGGAAATGCTCGTGTGGTGACTATTGGTGATTAAATTGTAAGAATACGTTCACTAGGACCAAATTGTTTTACTAGGAAATTAGAAAAGGAAACTTGTGTCTCGTAACAATTGATGATTCAAATGTAACAAATTCATGGAATTGACCATTTTTGACATAGGAACTACATGGAAGATGCAAAAAAGAAAGATGTTCGTGCAGTCTCTATTTATTAAGTTAAGGAAATATTGTTGGCATATAAGCCTTTTGGCAAGACTGACTTCAATTTGGTTATTGGTTAGGCGTTTTTAGTTTGCTCTTTTTTGGTTTCCTTGTGTTCTTTGCATCATCTTGATGCTTTTTCAATAAAGTCTAATTATTTATCAAAAAAAAAAAAAGACTTATTACTATTTGTTCTGGGGATTTAAGTGTCCTGTATGCTATTACTTGAATAACATTCAACAACTAAATGATGATAGTTTCTTCTCGTATACAGGCTAGAGGCAGGGATTCATTTTTACATCCTGTTGTGCTCAAAATTAGGAACACTATAGAAACCGTCTTGTTGTGGTCTTCATTTGATGGAGATGAAGGTAACAAGTTTGCTTTTCTAAATTTGCCGATCCTCATACTGCTGCTAAAGCCTGATGTCTGCAAGTTTATTTCTCCCTTTCAGTTTTCCAAAGCTCAGCATGGGTGTATTGATTGTCTAGCACTGATGCATGTACTGAACTACAAGCTCCAGAATCATTCAGAGACTTGACCTCAAAGAACACAAGCCTTGTGACAGTTGTTCATGTCAATATCTCATTTGCTCTTTGCATAAGCACTTTTGTTTTTCACAAGAATTCAACTGATCTCTGTGATGTTAAATGCTGGGGATGTTGCAATGAGAGATTCAGTACTCAGTTATGTGATCCATCAATTAACACATGATAAAAATGAGGTTGTTTGGTCTGCCAAAATGGGCAATGAGGACTGCACGTATGAGGCATCGATATCTACGCCATTTGTTCTATGCATGGCTAATGTTCTCATCAGTGCTTGTCGAAAGATCCCAGACTCTTGCAAGAAACCCTTTGCTTGGGAAATTCTTCCACATTTCATTCAGTCGCAGGAAGTATGTTATAATAAAGGTCACAATTGTTGGGTTCAAGTTGTACTGACTTTCAATATCTAGGGTCTCCACATTTTTCTTGTTACCATTCCTCTTTATTCATCTTGGTGGTGATAGCAGGTGATGATGGAATCAGAGCATAGAGCCGCATGCCTCCAGGTTTTCTTCTCAGCTGTATATTATAGCGATCCCGGGTTTATCCTTATTGTATAGTGATCCGGACATGTGTCCGTGGATGTTGGTAGTTGGTTAGTATCTTGTTTACATCCTTTTTACTACGTATTTGAGTTATAGGATGTGTTGGGCAGATTTGTTTCAGGTTGGTTGAGTTTAGAAACCAAAACTAGTTGCCCAGATTTTTGGCCTGTCCGCTCTAGCGGAGATGTTGGCGCTCGAGCGGGGAATACACCCATCCAGTATTTGTTGTGCAGTGTTTGTAAGAAATTATGTATTATTGATTGATTGATATCTTACAAGATTGTTTGATATTCTGTATATTACAATTCCTATATATAGAGGAGAAGATGGTAGTGGAGTGTGTGATAGTGGAGGTGGATGGTAGTGGAGTGTGTGATAGTGGAGTGGTAGTGTGAGAAAGATAGTGGAGGTAGTAAGGTGAGGGTAATTCTGGTAAATCTAAACAAGCTCCCCGCAAACTCAAGGAGGATAAAACTAACCAACTGAGTTTGAAGAGAGGAAACAAAACAAGAAAATACATAAAATAAAAAGGATAGGAGACACTGTATTGGTCGTGTCAACCCGTTGTAGAAAACAGTTTTATGGGTCATGCGACGTTGGAGAAGACAGTTTATAGGGGTCATGTCGGACCGTTGTAAAGGACAGTTTATGGGTCAGTCGGAACCGTTGTAGAACAGACAGTTACAGAGTCTTCCTTGCTGGCCCTTGTATGAAACTAACCGGAAAATCAATGTCGGGACGTTTACAGAAGTTTGTCGACGCATAAAGGAGCTATACCGGAATCAGATGTCGGGACATTTTACAGAGTCTTGTCGGACCCAAAGGAGCAACCGGACATCAATGTCGGGACAGTTTTACAGAGTCTTGTCCCGGACCCTTAAAAATCGCATCCTCAAAAGGTGCGCCCAATTTTTCAAAAAGCGTGCCATCAAAAAAGACGTGCCCAATCCATCAAAAGGCGTGCCATCAAAGGGCCGTGCCCAATCAAATCAAAAAGTGTTGGCGGACATGATGGCGAGGCACGTGGGTGCCTTGGCTTTGCGTGCCCGTCTTGTCCGGCTGGTGGCAAGAAGGCGCGCGATGCGCGTTGGCTGCTCGGCTATATAACTAAGACGAAGGCAATGAGGCTGTGCAAACCAGTTTGAAACCTTGAATTTGGCAAGTCTGAAATACTCTGTAAACCCTGCCCGGAATACACTTAGCAACCCAAAACATGCTCACTTTTCCGTCTCCAGCTCCCAGAACTGCTCAACTGTCTCTTGTCCCAGAACTGAACGAGCCCCACAGGAGAAATAACTGTCGGTGGCCAGTGAACCTTCAACCCCCACACCTCTGGTTTTGCTCCATTGAACTTTCGAATGCGGTCGGTGGAAGCAAAAAATGGCGGTGCAAACTGATAATTGAGGCTAATCAGTAAATATCTCTGAAGTCATGCGTTGGAAACCATGACGGCGGTCACAAATTGTCGAACCGGGCCTGCAGAGTAGGACAAATGAGGTGCAGCAATTTTAAACGCCCATGCTGGCTCTGCCCAACGCATGTAAAGGATGCGCGAGCAGAGATAAGCGTGCTAAGGGCAAGAAACAAGGAGGCTGAAGCCCGGAAAAAAAAAAAAGGCGGCACCGGGATGTTCCGATTTGGGGGTCCACCATATGCTGCAGTGGAGGAGTTGGGGGAGTGAAAACGTGCTCGGTGGACAAGGAAAACACGGAAGGCACACTCGTCAAGGGTCTCGCCCATGGACGGAGGTCAAGAGAAAAGGCCGGCGGAATAGGCGAAGAAGTGATGGCGGTGGGTGGCCGTCTGCAGAAAAGAAAAAAAGCTTTCGGTGTTGTCTTTTGGTTTTTTTTTTTTTTTTTTTTTTTTTTTTTTTTTTATTGTAAAATGTGATCGGTGGTGGATCCTGAGAGAAATAAAATATGGGCTGTTGTGCAAATGTGTAAAATGTTTTTTTTTTTTTTTTTTTTTTTTTTTTTTTGAAGATATAATATCTAATAATAATAATAATATAATAATAAATAATAAAATATATAATAATACAAGAATGGGGCAATAGTTGAGGATGGAAAGAAATATTTATTTAAAGGATGGTGGAAATATATTGGGTGGAAGATATATAATAAAAATTATATATATTATTAAAAGAAAAGAAAAGTGGGAAAAAGAAACGTGGGTTGGTGTGTGAACCTGGTCCCTCAGCTGCTGTAGTGTGTGATATGTTTTATTTTATTTAATGAGGTGGCCTTGAGTGGAGATAAACAAGCGGTGCTTCAGATGAAAAAGCAAAACATCCCCAAAAAGAAAAGCAAAAGCAAACCAAACACGCCATCACCAACCCCCTCTCTCTCTCTCCTCCATTCATCAATTCTCAGTGTATTAGACTTAACGTGTCATCAACAGTCGAAGCTCAAAGACTCTACTAACATGGCGGACGCTTCCAACCACGCCAGATTTCTTAACCCATGGGTTCCCTCCATCATCAGAAAATTGGGTCTCGAGCTCAAAGTGCCCTTCTGCCTCACCTGCTTAAATCGACCAACCTTGCTTCCCCTGCAATCACATCTTCTTGCCGATTCATGCTACCGAGATGAACCATTTTGGAATCCCGAATGCCTGTCCTATCACCAACCAGTATCTGATCGAGATGTAAGACCAGCACCTACAATGGAAAATTTTGGTAGCCATTTATAGAAGTTTGGAGGCTCTTTCGCGCACGTCTCTTTCTCTGATGGTCCCTCTCTCTTCCTCTCAAAACAGACCAAAACTCTTCTAAACTTATGGAAAGAAGATGGAGAAGACTTGAACCGGCCATTTTGGCAATCAAAAGCTCCACCAATCGCCGCGCCGCCGATGATTGGAAGGCGGTTTGGAGGCAGCGGAGGAAGGGGAGACGAAGAACGGTGGAGCGGCAACCGTGGCGGCCCCAAGATGCGAGCCGGACCAACCAAGACTGGAGTTGGAATCTTCAACCCATCCAGGGCGTGATGCGAGTGCCGAAGAGAGGATAGAGAGAAAGCAGAGAAGTGAAAATTTTGAGAAATGATCGGTTTCGAACTCTTCGTTCACTGCCATTGAAGAAGAAATTAAGGCGGAAATTTGGGTTTGGTCCGGGCGGGCGGCTCAAGGCGAGATTGGGCCGCCCGCCGGGGAAAGCCGAAAAATATTAAGGTTCTAAACCTGCTCCGATACCATGTAAGAAATATGTATTATTGATTAATTGATATCTTTACAAGATGGTTTGATATTCTGTTATATTACATTCATATATATATAAAGGAGAAGATGGGTAGTTGGAGTGTGTGATAGTGGAGGTGGGATGGTAGTGGAGTGTTGAAGCTGGAGGTGGTAGGTGTGGAGAAAGAATAGTGGAGGTAGTAAGGTGAGTGGTAAATTCCTGTAAATTCTAACAAGTGTTGTACGCACGAAGCGTAGGGTTGGGAGCTCGAGCGGAGGTCGGTTCTGCAAAAGTGCATGAGCGAGTGGCATTTTCTGCGCTCCGAGCGGGAAGGTTGGCCGCTCGAGCGGAAGTCTGTGAGTGGCGCTCCGAGTGCGGGGTGTTTTACGCTCGAGCGGCAGACCCTGGGTTAAAGTCCGAAATTGTGACTTTTCCAAAATACTTTTTCACTTTCTCTTCTCTCTCATAACTTTTTCCAAAATCACCATTGGTTGAGCCTCTCACTCTCAGATACTACCTTCTCTCTAGGTTTTGATACTAGTAGGAGTAATTTGCTCACCTTTGCCTTTACAAAAAAGTTATTGATCGTCCGGGGCTAATTTTATCTGAAAATCTCGGGTTTTGGAGCACAGTTGGGTTTTTGTCGTCTTCTCCTTTGGGGCTCCGAATTTGAGGTAGGGGATATCCTACTCCTCCTGCTATGGATTTTTGTTTTAGATTGGTATTTTGACGATCGTTGGGGTTGGTTTGGTATTTTGTGAAAAGTTTGGGTTTCTTTATGTGTAATTTTACAAAAAGTTGGGGATTTTATTCATAATAAACCTGGAATGATGTTTGGGAATAGAGATGGGAATAAATGTTGAATCATTGATGAATAATGGGACCTAAGGGTGAAACTGTTAATTATGGGGATTGACCTAATTACATTGTTTGATTAATTGGGATAATTAATTGAGAAAAATGAGGAAATGAAATGTTGATTGAATATCCATTTGTGCATTTATTTTCTGTTTTAGAAATAACTGCTTTGGGCTATCGGTGGAGGATAGTCGTGATTGTTGTAGACAATGCATGTTGATTAGGCAAACTGAAACTAATCAATGAAGTGTGTCATGGAACTTGACGGTTGATAGAATACATTGACTTTATGTATTGAGTGATGGTATATAGAACCCATGTGTTTGTATACATTATGTGTAGAGGAGGAGAAAGGGGATGTACTCCGCGGTTTAGGGGAAGATAGGGGATGTGCCTCTAAACCGGATAGTGTTGGGAGAAGATAGGAGATGAACTCCGTAGATACAGCTAATACGCTTGTCTAGAGAAGTGAAGATAGAGCTTATATGCTTATCTTTGTGATGTGTGGATATAGCTTATATGCTTATCTGTGGATATTGTTGTTATACATATCTATTGTAGAATGTGGATATAGCTTATATGCTTATCTGTGGATATTGTTGTTTTACATATCTGTTGAGAATGTGGGTAGTGCTTATATGCCTATCCGTTGAAAAAGGGAAAATAAAAGGAAACTTGGACTTGTAAGTCGTATGACATAAATATGTGATTTATGTGATTGTATCAGTGTTGACCATCTATCAATTGCTAATACTTTAGTCATTGTTCATGGTTGGTTTAGTGTATTTCTACTGGGCTGTGGCTCACCCTATATGGGAATATCATTTTCAGGTGCAGGTAGCATGCCACCTCCAAGGACATAGCTGGGAGGCTAGTGGCGGACATGTTTTTGTCGCTTAACTTTTGATGTATTACATGTAACTTCAAGCCAAGGGCTTAATGTGTAAACGAGTTAGTACCCTTTGTTGTAACCAAGTGTTAACTTGGAAAGCTGTAAGCCCGTAGGGCATTTTGTTTTGATGTTAACATGTAATACATATGTATATGGAACTCTAATGAATAAAGGAATGTGGATGGTTGTATGTAAATGCATGTCTTATCTGATGGCTTAATGCTGTTATTTTGAGGGCGTTACATATATCATCTGAAGTCAATAATTCTTCATTACACTTCAGATCTTCTCAAAGTCTCTGAAATCTCTTAGAGAAGGATCAGAAAAGGTAAGAAATCCACTACGATGGACCTTAGTACATCCATTTTCAGTTTTCTAGTTTAACATTCAATACCAATTTATTGGCAAGCAAGCAACTTATTTCTTTTCTGAGCTATTTTGTGCGGGCTTGTGTTTTTGTGTGTACAGGTGCGTGCATGTACTATTGTCTAACTTTAGTTATCGTGTTCTTCTTAAACTGCTAGTTAATATGGAATCTGAGTTCTGCCTGTCAAAATTTTCCACATCTGTACACCATAGAATCACTTAAGCACGCACAAGAATAGATTTATGTCCTCCTTATATTCTTTATACGCAGATTTAATTAATTATGCACTTCTTAACTTCTGAAGTATATGACTCTTTCTGACCTGGAAAACATTAGGGTCATATTGAGATTAAGCAACTAAGAAGGACGAACACAAACAAGCATACATGACAATTTAAAAAAAAATAAATAGGATACGACACATGGGGATACATAAAATATATTGTTTAATATATTTATTATATGTCATATATAATGAATAATTCATTTAAATGTAATTAAAAAGGGTAAATTACTATACACCCCCTGAGATTTGTTTAAAATACGGATTGTCCATTATGGTTTGAAAAATTACAAATACCTCTATTATCAGAATTTTTTATTTAAAAGAATTAACTGAAAAAATAAATTCCTAGTTGCTCTTTTATACAATAATAAAATTATCTAAATTATTAATTGAAATAAATTTCTGACATCATTTAAAATAGTTAATTGACTTGGTGATTTATTAATAAAATGGGCCATTTGTTATAGAAACTTCAAGGGGTGGGATGTAACTTTCAGAATCACAGGGATAATTTGTATTTTAAGCAAATCTCATGGGGTGTATTTGTAATTTACCCATAAATATATACATATAAAAAAATAAAAACATAAACGGAAAGTCAGAATACATACAAATGCATAACCACAGACCTTAATCTATGTTAATATTCTCTAATAATGAAGGCTGAACGAAGTTTATTATAACCCTTTCTTTTTTTTTATTAAGTAGAGACTTAGAGTGAATAATTTCATAAATGAAAAGCTGTTGTGATCCTTTGAGAGTTTGCAATTACTTATAATTTGTAACTGTGTAGAGTAAAGGAGATTGGAAAAAATGTGAAAACATGAGTTTTGCTAAATAAATGGGTATAATTTGAAAAAGAGACAATTTTGAAATAAAATGATTTGACAGAACATCTTCTCTTTGGGAGACACCAATTTGTGTCTGGCTTAATATGTTACGATAGATGGATGCTTCGAATAGGCGTGTCCCTTCACTTTGAGTTGAAATTTACATGCAACTGTTGAGTTGCAATTTCCAATCAACAATTCACACTTTTTATAGTAGTAGTAGATATACCACATTATACAAATTTCTAAGGATTAAAGGAGGATTGATTGATGGCTATAAATCTACATTAATTTTCTTTTATCAATAGATTTCAAATTATTATTTTGTGGGACTTGTAATATGTTTCATGTGTTTAAGCAATGGACATGTGTGTTTTCCAATAGTCTGAAGTTTGTCCGAGTTTAAAAATATTTACATGTTAGAAGTGTCGGACACGTGTTGGGACACGTACACATGACCTTAAAAGTATCAGTGCTTAGTTAATTAAATACAAAGCTTTTTCAAATTCTTTCCTTTTGAATTTTTTAATAAACTATGAACACTGAAGAGCATTTTTAGTACCCTATTTATAGTACAAGTACACATTACATCAAAATTAAAAAGGCATGCTTGGTTGCAACTTTATATTACTGTTGTTTAAGAACCCAAAACGTATTTACCATAAAACAAATTTGGCATGAAGTTTACAGACACTACTATTGGCTTTCAGGCAATGGATATATTATTCTACTATAGCTTCTGTCATTCTTTGTTTAAATCACATAAATATTAATACATGTGTTCACGAACTTCCTTCTCATGGACAGTTAGCTATGTAGCTCTCGAACCACTAAAAACTCTTTTGCATAGAAAAACTGGATATCACCCACATAAGTTCTCGATTGTTTGTTAGTTTATGCAATATTGAGGTTCTACTTACCCAAGCAATGCAAGCTCCTGTGTTCCTTGGCTCAGAGACAATCTAAAGATGGAAATCTGATTGGTGTTTTCTTCTTTTCCTTTTATTTTTGGGTTGCAGAATACGTGCAAATTGTTCAACAGGAAGAAATGGCAGGTGCCAAGCTAATGGCATCTCTAATGGCAAGTGAAGAGGTCATTGTCGACAGTATTGCCAGAGGACTACTAGAGGCGACAACAGTACTTTCTAGTGTATCATCTTCTGATCCATCACTACACGTATCTCAAGTGTCCAAAAAATTGCTTGCATGTTTAACTTCTCCATAGACTATCTTTTACATTTTTCCAGTTGCTACATATATTTTTTTTTTGTTGTTGATATTTGAAGTACTCGTATAAATGTATATAATTAATAATTAATGTGTCATCAAAGATATCTGAAAATTCCTGTTGTCTACTTGCTAGTAATCTGTCTACCAACTCTGATTTTTAGATCTTCACGTGTGGTAGATGGATCATGGAAGAGCACGACTGGACGTGCAGGGCTGGCGTGCGTATGTTTCGATGAACAACAAAACGAAGTATATCAGCAAGCTTGCAAAACGCAGCTTTCCTCACCTTTACTTGCTGAAGCAAAGGCAGTTGTAATGGCAATTCAATGGGCGTTGCAGACAGGAATCACATACCTATCTCTATTCACAGACAGGTTGTTGAGCCTGCGCATAGACTAGCAAAATCTGTTGAACTCTTTATTAGCTAATTGGTATATATAAATGTTTTTTGTTGTTCTCAAAAAATAAAAAAAGAAAAAATATATATATTTGTGATTTATATGCATATTACGGGCCTAATGTATCACCTTTTCACTTGAGAGAAGTGAGTACACCTTTTTATATTTTGGGTAAAATTACACCGACTTTCCCTCATATTTGAAAAAATACAATAAGGTTCATAAATTTGACAAAATTACATTGAGTTCCTTTAACACTTGACTCTCTTTTTTTTTTTTTTTATCAATAACTATATGGAATGAAACATGATGTCATCTTTTTTTACAATGAAATATATATTTTATCTTATTTATCTATATGTCTTTACACCATTTACATTAGTTTTGGTCACTTTAGCCTTATCAAAAAAGAGGTTAGTATAATTATGTCAAATTTTCACCTATTTCTATCTCTGTGTTTTCTATTTGTTCTTATTTTTTCAATCATGACCAAGTGAAAAATGTTTGTTCAGTTTCACCTGGTAAATTTGCTAACTAAATGGCACATTGGCATAATTTATTTATTTATTTTTAAATACTAGCTAAAGAAGAAAATGGTATAACTAAAAGTGCAAATGATATGGAGGCGTGCATAATAAAATTCTCCTACATGACCGTTGTCAAAGTTAGGTCTTTAAGTATTCTATCTAATGTCGTTGTTAAATTAATACGTTTCGTACAATTTGAGAGGAGCAAAAATGCAATTTTCTCTATATATATATATATATATTGTTAATGAGAATTTCATAGACTTCAATAGTGTTTGATAAAATTAAAAATTGAAAGTTTAATTTTTTAAATTGAAAAACTGCTTGATAAAAAATTGAGGGCTGAACTAAAAAAACTTTAATATGTACAAGATCAAATTTGAAACTTTAATATTTTATAATTTTTATGATGGTGAGTTGGTAGTGGTAGAGGAGGTTGTGATGACATTAATTATGCGCCAATGACAATAGTGGTAAAGATTAAAGGACAGTGATTGTAGTGATGACTGTAGTGATGACGGAAGGAAAATATTATGGAGATAAAAAATAATAAATAAATAAATAAATGGCTAACAATAGTCGTGAAATGATGGTGATGGTTGTAACAGCAGTGACAATGGTTATAAAAGTGAAGAGTTGTAGTAGTTATTGTAGTAGTAGCAGTAATAGTAGTGACGATGGTGGTGGTGGTAACAACAGTGGTTGTGGTCGCAGTGACTGTGCTAATGGTGGTAGCGATAATAATGACAACAATGACGATGGTGATGCAAATGATGGTAATTGTGACGATTCCGTCATATATAATATTTTACTTTTTATTAATCAAGGTGATTTGGATTTTAATTAGTTATTATTCTGATTTATTGTGGAATTGATAAACACTATTGGGTCTAAACATATCTTTACAAAGTTGATATTCACAAATAGCTCCAGAAACAGATCAGACGGACAGTGGCTCGTGACCTACACAAACAGAAAATAGATACACATTGAAACACAATAATATCACTTCCTTTATCAAACTTAACTTTTCTTATCCTTTTCTGTTTCCTATTTCACATATTCTTTCATTACTAAATCTTTATTTTCTAAATAGACCGATTTTTTACTTGGCTTCTTAATCAATTACTACTAAATCAACGACTCATCTTTGGACCAACTAATTTATGTTGATTGTTAGCTTATTAATCTTTATTGAGCTAGAAATCATGTCTAAAATGCTTAAGATCGTAATATGAGCAAAGTATAATTTTTTTTTTTTTAGTCTTGAACCTATACATATCTTGGTCAAAACTTTGGAAACATATCAGAGAACATAAATGTTTATTTATTTATAAATCATTTGCTCAAAATCTCATTCAATTGTCAATACTTAAATCAAAACTTCATGCATGTTTATAAAAAGTTTAAATAATTCTTGTCTCATGTAAGTTTGCACAGCTCAATGGATGATGTATATTTGTATTTTACTTTCGCTAGGTCCTAATAATTTGATTTATGTTAGAGTGGCCTTCGATAATTTACGGATTACTGACCGGTTACGATACTAAACTTACAGGGTTAGGTTTAGGTTGTGACAGTAGTAGTAATAGTAGTGGCAGCATTGGTGGCAGTCAATACTTATATTTAGTATTTTATAAATTCCGTCAGAATTAAATAAGTTTCATATTACTTAAAATTCTTTGAACTTTTAGTCTATATTTTGAGAGGCAATTGATTTTTTTTAAGTGATATCAATTATAATTATCAAACGAGTTTAATTAATTATTATTTAATACATTCAATTTTAAGTACTAAATTTGATTATCAAATTCAAATTTGATGAAAAAAGTAGACTTTTGTTGCTCCAACCTTTACATCAAGCCAATATCAAATCTAGGATTTTTTAAAGTTTTCATTAAATTGAGAATGGTTGTACCTTTCATCAATTTATTGTTCATAATCGTTGGAGATGCTGGACATACACTATCACCGAACGACCACTTCCTTGCAAAAATTTGTAAAAAAATTACATTGACTGATCGACAAACCGAACATCCCTTGATCGTTCTCTCGGTCGACTGGTGGTTTCATGAAATTCTAGATTGCTCCGTTGGAACATGCGATATCAGATGAAGCTTTTACTCAAATTTGATTAAAAAAAAAGGGTTAAACGTTAGAAATACTCTTAGTCCATCTCCAATCCTTCATTAGATCTTAAATTTGATGAAAAGTTAATGAAAATGGTGCTCTAACCATTTCATCAGTTTAATATCAAATAAAAAGAGCATTTAACTTTTTATCAAATTTGTAGGTGACCATTGGACCAGACGTCCGTCCGGACGCCCTCCTGGACAACCGATTGTGGAATGAGTTTGATAAAAAAATTTATATTAGCCGGTCGACACCCGAACATCCTCCCGATCAACTGATAATTTGATAAAAATTTAGCATTAGAATGCTTGATATCAGATAAAATTTTTAATCCAAATCTTTACTCAAATTTAATGGACAAAATACAAATAAGCGTTGAAAATCCTCTTAAACCTTTGAAAATTATTACATATTATAATATGCTTTGTAAAAATCAAACAAAAGATTTAAATATTCATTAGGGCAAATTATACTAATGATCCCTATAGTTTGGGACTTATGTCACTTAAATCTCTGTCTTTTCAATTGTGACACATTTGACTTTGAATTTTGAATCTTATTTCAAATAAGGACAATTGAATATATTATTGTTTAATTTCAAGGGCAAAATCATCAATTTGATAAAATATAAACTAATTTGATAAAAATAAATGACAAATTTTTTTTTTAATATTTAAAAATTATTTCTACTAATCAACTTTAATATCATTATTAAACTAATCCATTAAATTAAAAAATCCAAAACTAAAAACATTTCATATGTTAAATATATCGATTACACATTGTAATTTTAACAATCACCCATTATATGGTCATTATCCAAGCACATCATAAAAATTAATTTCGTAAAATAAATAAATAAATAAATGTCTAAAAAAATTATCAATTTTATATAATTTTATGTTTGATCAGTATAAATAATTTTTTAAAATTTTAAAATAAGGACAATAAGGGAAAAATCTTCAACTTGATAAAATATAAATTAACTTGATAAAAATAAATATCAAAAAAATATTTTTAAATTTTTAAAAATTATTTCTACCCATCAAAGATAAAATTATGTAAAATTGATAAATTTTTTACACATTTATTTATTTATTTATTTTACAAAATTAATTTTTATTATGTGTTTGGATGATGACCATGCAATGAGTGATTGTTAGGATTATAATGTGTAATCGATATATTTAATATATGAAATGTTTTTAGTTTTGGATTTTTTGATTTAATGGATTGGTTTAATAGTGATATTAAAGTTTTCGCCATATTTGATATTTGAAAAAAATAGAAAATAAGTTAATGAAAATAAAAACTACCCATTACATGATTATCATCTAAACACATAATAAAAATTAATTTGATATAAATAAATAAATAAATGTCTAAAAGATTTATCAATTTTACATAATTTTATCTTTAGTAGGTAGAAATAATTTTTAAATATTTAAAAATATTTTTTTGACATTTATTTTTATCAAATTTGTTTATATTTTATCAAATTGACGATTTTGCCCTTGAAATTAAGCAATAATATATTCAATTGTCCTTATTTGGAACAATATTCAAAATTCATGGTCAAATATGTCACAATTGAAAAGTCAGGGATTAAAGTGACACAAGCCCCAAACTATAAAGACCGTTCGTGTAATTTGTCCTATTTATTATATATTAAAACTTTAATATTCAACGCTTTAATTACTACGTCACTTTTGTAAGCCCTAGTTCTTGGATAAGGTTATGGGTGAAATCGATTCGGTCGGTCGGTTTTTTCACTAGTTTTGCACCGAAATCGATCATTTCGATTTTTCATATTTGTGAACCGAACCGCCCAGAAAAATAACATAAACCGGAGTGGTTCGATTTATTACGGTGCGGTGTGATTTTTCAGTTTTTTTGGCCCTTTTTTTTTCCCTAGTTGGGCCTCACATTTTGGGTCTATATTTCCATCCATTTTGCATAAAATTTGGGCTCAGGCCATGTAATTCCTACTTAGGTTTGGGGCCTCACATTTTGGGCCTATTAATATTATATAAGTCAGTTCGGTTCGGTTCGGTTCGGTTCAAACAACCAAAAACCGTAAACCGAACCGAATGTATAGAAAAGCATAAACCGAATCGAACCGAACGATTGAAAACTTAAAACACCGACCGAAAACCGTTCGGTTCGGTCGGTTCGGCCGGTTTGGTCGGTTTGGTCGGTCCTTCCGGTTATTCTTTCACCCCTAGATAAGGTCCTTTAGAAATAATTAGCGAATACTACTAAGTCAGTAATGCTACAGATTAGACATAAAAATTTAAAAATTATTCAAAATTTTATATGAATGACACAAATTTATTTTACAGAAAAAATTGGTCTAACATCCTTCTCTAACTTTTAATAATGGGAGATGTCTACAATAAATTTTTTTGTAGTCTAAGGTCCCTCACCCATACCCATATATAACACCTACTCTTTCATTCTCTCTCATCTTTCTTCTTGCACCAAACAACTCCTCTCTCTCTCTTCTCTTTGTTTGCAACACTGTTCAAAGCTTCATTGACATTGACTATGACGGAGGAATTCACACTAGCAAGATTTATAAAGTTTTGCCGATGGAGAACGTCGATTTATATGATAATTCCTGATAATGCTTTATACAACAAAATTTATATGAAGCAGAACACTAGTCCTCATTGTTGTTCCTGGTAGTGCTTTATTTATCATTGTTGCTCTTACTTTTTCTTGTTTCTTCTTCATTGTCTTTATTGTTGATCTCAGTAAACTAAATCTTAAAATCTTCATACAATATTTAATGAAGAAATCTACATAAAAAGGTGTATTCGGGAGCTGGGGACATGGATTCAGCAAAGAAGATGTTTGATGAAATGCCAATGAGAGAATGCCTAAGGTCCCTTAAATCAATCTAGAGAAATTTCAATCCAAACTATAGAATTTCTCTAGACCAAACCAGAGAAAATTCAATACAAACTAGAGAAAATTCAGTACAAACTAGAGAATTTCTCTGGACCAACTGAGAGAAAATTCAGTACAAACCAGAGAATTTCTCTGGACCAACTGAGAGAAAATTCAGTTCAAACCCGAGAATTTATTTGAACCAAACCAGAGAAAATTCAGTCCAAACCAAAGAATTTCTCTAGACCAAACCAGAGAAAATCCAGTTCAAACCAAAGAATTTCTCTAGACTAACCTAAAGAAAATTCAATTCAAACCAGAGAAAATTTAGTCCAAACCAGAGAATGTTTCTAGACTAACCTAGAAAAAATTCAGTTCAAACCAGAGAATTTCTCTGGTCTAAACCAGAGAAATCAATCCAATACACGAAGCAGAAGCAATGATTGTCATGTACAAAAGTGAAAGACAATCCCGCCAAGAAAACACAACATTTGCCTGGTCGAAGATATCCATCTACAGATGTGAACAAAGCCAAAAAAATTTGTGAACAGAGTTAGGACCAAGAATTCGTTTAGTAACTTACTACTGTGGATCTAAGGTGGGGCTTCATCTGCAAGGTTCAACTCATTTCTTTTGATGTTTAGAGATGTGCGAGATCAAGACGGCCAAATTTATCTAGATCTAGTTAGGTAGGAAAATTATACAACACAAAATGCTCACTAAGGATTGGCATGCTGGTTGGTCCTTGTATTTTTTGAATGTTTAATTCTAATGTCATTGTAAAGGGTTTTGTAGAAATATTAGTTTATACATAAATGGTTATATAAATTGGATATGGAGTAATGGTCAACAACAACAGTATTGTTAATAAACAGAAGTTGAAATAAGAAAAGGAAAAGGAAAAGGAAAAGGAAAAGGAAAAATATTTATCTAGTTTGAACTCAGAGAAGTTTCAATTTTCTTTAGTTTGAACCTAGAGAAATTTGATGTTGGTGATGTGTAAAATTTTATTTGTAACGTGTCCAGAGAAATTTGGTATTAGAGATGTGTAAAATTTCTCTATGATGTGTCCAGAGAAATTTGAAATTTTCTCTGTGATGTATCCAGAGAAATTTGAAATTTTCTTTGTGTTTTGTCTAGAAAAATTCTCTGGATCGAATTTTCTCTAGATCGATGTACAGGGACTTTAAACATTATGAAAATATTGAGTGTCCTTTATGCTATAAAATCTTAATACCAAGGACCTTAAAAAAAGAATCCCCTATTTTATATGTGAATGTCATATTTTATCAATTTAATTTTCACTATCATACCTATTTTTGAGTAAATTATGGATTTCAAATTTTGGAATCCTTTTTTTTTTTTTTTATGCTAAAGTCTCAAAAAACTTAGAAAAATTACAATCGTACCACATATAAGTTTTGAAAACAAATTTCATAGCAAACTTTACCAACTTTAATAATTAAAATGATAACTTTTTGAAGAATTTTATAATACACAGCTTTTATTATTTTAAAATATTTAGTTATACAAAATGTAATATTTGATTATATTTTTTTAATTATAAAGGGTATATTCCCTAAACTTTTTCATAATTTTGTAATGTATTTTTGTTCATCATACCACACATTTGCAATTAAATGTCATGGATGTGGGACCACATAATCTGACGGCCGCAAAACAAGAGGAAATAAAAAAAGAACACAAAGAAAAGAGGAATGTTGCGTTTGGTAGAGTTTTATAAATATGATTTGAGAGTATGAGTTGTATCCTGAATTTGTGAGTTATGAAATTATGATTTGAGTGTAGAAAATTTGTTTGGTTATGATTTTTGAATTGAGTTTTGAATTGTATATAGAATTGAGTTTTGAAAATTTAATATGACATATGAAATAAAAAAATTTGTTTGGTGATGAATTTTCAAAACTTAATTCAACCTATAATTGATAATCAAACATACAACTCATAATTCGATATTCGTATTTTTGATTAACAGTCATAACCAAACTATTTTTAAAATATTCAAATAAAAAAATGATTTTTTTTCAATTAATTGTTTTTAAAACTCTTTTTAAAATTCAATTAAAAAAATTTATTATTAATAGAAAATAACATTAATCAATTTTTTAATTGAAAATACTACAAATGAAATAAATTTTTTTCAAAATAAATATTCAAAAAATTTAAATCATAAATATTTAAATAATTTAAATAATCTAAAAAATTTAATAAGTAAAAAATTAAAATAAATATTCAAAAATTTTAAATCGTAAAAATTTAAATAATTTAAATATTTAAAAAATTAAAATAATTTAAAATTTTAATATTTTAAATTTAAAAATAACTCTACACTCAAATCGTAACCAAACACATAAAACAAAATTCAATTAAAAAATTATTTTTAAAACTCATAACCAAACACATAACTCGAAACTCCATACTACTTTCACAACTCTACACTCAAATCGTAACCAAATACATAACAAAAAAATTAAAATATTTAAAAATATTTTTATAAAATAGAGTTTGAATTTATTTTTATAAAATATTTTAAAATTTAAAAAATTAAAATCGTAATATTTAAAAATATTCAAAAAATAAAAAAATAAAAAAATTGTAACATATTTAAATTTTAAAATATTTAAAATCTTAACAAAATTAAAATATTTTTAATATATTTAAATATTTTAAAAATTTAAATATTAATTTGAATTGAGTTTTGAAAAGAGTTTTGAATTATGTGTTTGGTTATGAGTTTTGAAAAGTATTAATCACCTTGCTTGTTTTCACTTTTCAAAAAAAAAAATTCAAAAAATTCTACTTTCTTATTTTCCCTTTTTTTTTGTTTTTACTGAATTTTTTTAATATTTTAAGCAATTGTTTTTACTTTTTAGACACACCTAACATAAATACACCTAAAAAGTAAAAAAATTATAAAAAAAAACTTTTAAAAATTCACTAAATACAAAAAATACAAAAAAATACAAAAATTCAGTACATTTTTCGTATTTTTATGTATTTATTAATTTTTTTAAATATTTTTTCATAATTTTTTTACTTTTTAAATACATCTAAGTAAGGTGCATCTAAAAAAGTAAAAAAAAATGTTTAAAATTTAAAAAATATTCACTAAAAACAAAAAAATAAGAAGACCAAAAAAATCAGTTTTCAAAAAACTTAATCCAGAAAACTCAAACCAAACACACTGAATTATGTTTTGAATTGAATTTTGAGAAATTGATATAGGCCCTGTGTGGTAGAGCTGTGGGAAAGTGCTTATAGCTTATGCCTTAACAGCTTATAACTTATAACTATGAATATAAGCTGATTTCTGACTTATAAATTAAGCTTCTCCTGTCCCACTCAAAGAATAAGCTGATTTCTGACTTACAAAAAGCTATAAGCTGCATTGTTAAGTTTAACCAAACACATCAAAATAGCTTAAATTAAGCTGAAAGTTGAAATAAGCTGAAAAAAAACTGTACCAAACAGGGCCATAGAATTATGATTTGAAAGCTCAAAACAAACACCACACTTAAATCAATGGATGGAATTTGAGAGGTTGCCAAGCGTAGCCTAACACTATGTTTAGATTGAGTGATTTGGAGAGGAAAGAAAAGAAATGGAGTGATATTATTTCTCTTATTTGTTTAGATAACTTAAGTAGAGAGAAATGGGAAGAAATGGAGAGAAATGGACAGAAACTCATTTCTTTTATAAGTTTCATTTTCAATCTTTCAAAAAATGGAGAGATTGGAAAAGAAAAGAAACCATTATTTTCATAATACCAATTTTATCCCTATAAAAATAAAAGAAATAAAATGATTAAAAATATAAAAAAATTATTTTGGTAATATAATATAAAATAAATTTTTTTTTTTTCTCTTAATGAAACCTAACCAAACAAGAATGAAAAAAATAACAATAATTTATTTTATTTTATTTATTTCTTATCCAAATAAAAAAAAGAAAAATCACAATATTTTTTGATCTTTTCCTTTTATTTAGTTTGGCTAACCAATAAAAGTGCACTTATTTCATCTTTTTATCTTTTTTGAGTCACATCAATCAATATCTTCTCTCTACTTTTTCTACACATAATACAAAAAAAAGTCAAAAAATGCACTTATTTAGTCTTCCCAAACTTGGCCTTACTTAACTAATCATTACTTTCACTTTCTCCAAACACAGTGTAAAGTTTTCCACACAAACAACACATCGTGAGAACGATCTCTCTCTCTCTCTCTCTCTCTCTCTCTGGGCTCATCAGCGGTCGATTCCTAATACGTACTGATGATGGGTTTGAAAGATTCTGATATTCTCGACGATTGCGATGGCAAAGCCTCGTCCGTGTCGTGCTCGATTTGCCTGGAGCTTGTCACCGATAACGGGGATAGATCCTGGGCAAAGCTTCGATGCGGACATCGATTTCATCTGGGTAAGTCATAAATTTCTAGTCTTTTTTTTAATGTGGAATTATGTGTTTGTAATACAATCGGTTGAGATCTGATTAAATAATATTATTAGTTGATGATGTCTCTGTTGGATGGGGTGATTTGGTGAGAAAATGATAAAGATGCGAAAGACTACTCTTTTTCTCATGTTTTGGTTGAGTGAGAAATGGTGAGAAATAGACAGCTCTCTTATTAAGCTTATATTTCATTTCTCTATCAAAAGTGGTCAGATTTGGTTGATACTAACATCACTGAATATTGTTATGCCTAAACCAGTTAGTTGAATTATTGGGATACATGATTTTTGTTTTATTGTTTGACAGCTATAATGAAATTTATGTTTGATTAAGATTTTTATTGTTTTAGATCAGATGGGTTTGAGGATTAGGAATACTATGTGGTTGGAAGAGAAGTAATGTTGGGCATAAGATATATATATATATATGGCGTTGCTGGATTGATTAGTGTATTTTTTAATGGTGGAAGGTAATGTGAAACAGTAACATGAAGGATGATCACATTGAATTCAGTTGCACAGACTTTTGAGTTCATTTGGTAATGGTTTGGAAGGTAAGAAGTTGTAAGGAGTGCATTGATTTTCGTGAAATTGAGTGAAGAAGCTTTTACACTCCATTTGGATGGTGTGATTTGGCGAGAAATGATGAGAAAGAGAACTCTTTTCTCATGTTTGATTTATAAGTTGAGTGAGAAAGGATGAGAAATTGTGAGAAAGAGAACTCTAACACTTGCTTATTTCATTTATCACCAAAAATGGTGAGATTTGGTGAGAAACAAGTTGATTGGTTGTAAAATATTTATAATACCAACTACCAAGATTGCCCCTTCAAATACAATGAAGGAAGAAAAAGAAATCTCATTCATATCTCGTTCTCAAATGCTTTGCTTTCTCACTCATCTAAACATGATAGTGAGAATACACAATAATTTCTTTTCTTTTCTCACCCTTTAGTGTGATAGGTTTTAGTTTAGTTTGTCATTTAAAATCTGCTGATTCCTTCATTGATTACTCTGATTTTTTCACACCTTCCATCCATTTTAGGTTGACATTAAATTTGTCATTCCCCTTTTTTCTTCATGACCTACCATGTTTGTGCTCTTACTAACAGTATACTGAATGAAAATGACATTATAGTTGAATTACCACCCTTATAAATGCGTCACAGTGGCATTGTTAAATGGGAAACTCAGTATGAGGCTAGTTATTAGCCATGTGTGTGTGGTTTTTTTTTTTTTTTTTTCTTTTTTTTTTTTTTTAA
>NW_021025049.1:311401-327028 GCF_004153795.1 Camellia sinensis
TGGTTGTACCTCCGGTATATCTATGCTTCCATGTCACGATGGTGCCAGGATTCGATGTCTGTAATGCATGCATGAATTTAGGCAATTGCCTGTATGATTCATCCCAATCGCCGAATACCATTTTAATTGGCTTTGCCCTTGCATGTCACGCCTTCTTGTATGATATACTATAGTTCATGGTCTTTTTTATGTCTTCGATGACATTCTTAATTGGCATATCAGGTTCATTCTGCATACGACAATCAAATATGAGTTGGATTATCTAGATGTGAACACTATAAACAAACAAATATGTATGTATATGTAAACATTTATTTTTTATACTAACTGCAACTTGTCCCAAAATATGAGAAGCAATGTAACTGGAGCTAATATTAGTGTGGTCCCTGTTCATTCGTGGGTATAAACAATGGTGAGGACCCCTGTACTGCTTTATTTCAAAAAGACCATGTTTCCTACTAAGAGATGTACGCAACCATCAACTGCAGTCGTGCTTGTAAGCAGACACCCAAATGTCTCGCTTGGAGGTTACGACCTTATACTCTCGATTATTTGTTGCATGGTACAATTTCACAGCATATAGAAGTTGCTTCTTATCAACAAAAACCATTCCTCTGTCCAACTCTGGATTTTCAGCACTCCAGATCCGGTTACGGGGAACGACATCACGGGTACTAATGTCAAAATCACCACCCATGTGAATGTTGTCATAGAAAGGGATTTCAACTCTAGGTGGAATGGGGGCATTTTCAGGTTCAACGGGAGCCTGGGCATCATATTCTTCATCATCATCATCATCTGATCTGCCTAATACATTTTCTTCCTCACATATTTCATTGTCATCATCGTTTAGGGCGACATCAGGACCGTACATGTCACTGTCAGCAAACTGCACCTCGTTTACTGTTTCAGCTATATTACCAGTAACTTCAACCGGAGTGGTATGATGGCTGCATGTCGGCACATCTTGTGTGTTACTGTCAAATTCATAACCATATCCACCACGTGAACTTGATTCTACACCATGGCCCTGAAATGACTGTTGTGTGTAGCCCAATGGATAACATTGATTTGATTCATACATAGGAGACTGAAACGCTGTTGTGTCAATCCCATGCGTCAGCAATGTAGTGAACGGATGAGAATCCATATGTGTCATGTTCGGGATATTGTGTACAATCTCTTTATCAATATAGACTTCCAAACAATTTGGTGCCTGAAAACTTGCACTGATACTTAAGCGGTGTTCAACGCCTCATCGTCATTGATCGGTAATATCTTGTATTTGCTGTGTGCTTGCCACTGGCGATAAGGATATTTACATTTGAAGGTCAATCGGACACTTTCCCCGTAACTTACCACCTTTGCTGTAAACATCTCCTCCAAATTGCTAAGCGTGGTGCCAATTTGCACCGCATATATCCCTTTCGGCTCAGCATCATATGTTATGCCTTCATCAGGATCCCGAATTATGTTTCCCCCCCAAGTAGAAAATAATTGGAACAGTCTCCATATACTTGCTTCAATTAAGACAAAAACCATTAAAATAGCAACAATATACTTATATCTCCTTGTACTTGTAAAATAATTATATGAAATTATACTCATTCAATTACAATTACTTGTGACGCAAAAATTGTATATAAGTAATCATCAATTATAATCCAACATTCATTATTGATTTTTTAATTAAGATATGAGTTAAAATAATGATAATGGTTTAGATTTTTTAGCTTTTTAAGAAATACATCTTACAACTTATGAAAAAATTAACATCATCCTCTTATGCTATGCTTTTTACATTACTTATTATGATTAAGATCATGCTCTTGTGCACATTAAATGTAATTCAGCTAAATTTTAGGTCAAAAAGCAGCTTTATTAATTTTGGATTAATTTTGTATAAATTAGAAAGTAACAACATTTGTAATCATTAAATAAATATAATTTTATTTGTGTGATGAACATCTTAAGTTTATAAGGACTTGTTATTTTACTTCTGAAGTTGTAATTTAAAATTTATCAAAAATGTCTGTGTTACATGGATTCTTGAAAACAAATCAAGTAACCATATCAGACACTTGATACCTAGATAAGTGTATCATATGTATGGTCGATACTTCTCATCGGGTATGCACATATCCACGATTTTAGCCAAAAAAAATTTTGTTCTGAACTCGCTGTTATAAACCACGATTTAAGCCAAAAAAATTTTTCTTCTGAACTCGCAGTTATAAATCACGATTTTATCCAAAAAAAAAAAGGACTTGTGTACTCAAAACATATATATTAAAATGTGATCAGAACATCACTTATGTTGTTGGTAGCTCAAGTGGTAGTGCAATGGTGATGCCCAGGCAGAGGCGTCGGTTCAAACCCTCAATTTTCAAACAACTACCTCGGCATCACCATTGCACTACCACTTCAGCTACCAACAACATAAGTGATGCTTTGTTCACATTTTAATATATATGTTTTGAGTACACAAGTCTTTTTTTTTTTTTTTGGATAAAGTCATGGTTTATAATAGCGAGTTCAGAAGAAAAATAATTTTGGCTCAAATCGTGGTTTATAACAACAAGTTCAGAACAAAATTTTTTTGGATTAAAATCGTGGTTTATAACAGCGAGTTCAGAAGAAAATTCTTTTTGGCTAAAATCGTGGTTCAGAACAGCGAGTTCATAATAAATTTTTTTTAATTAAAAGCGCGTTTTGTAACCGCGATTTCTTAATCAAAATCGCGTTTTGTAACCACAATTTTAAGATTTTCCAAATCCCACGCGGGACAGGCCCATAAATGTTGAAATCGTGGTTGTGAACCGCGAGTTAGCTTATTTTGGGAATTCTTTCAAAACTAGGCTTAGTTTGGGAATTGAATTAGTATTTTGACTTATTTTGGGAAATAGCCCTAGGTTGTGACCTTATATAAACTATAAAGTGTTGGTAAACTTGATTTATACATAAAGAAATTTGATTTATATATATTCGTGACCACGCTTGTAAGTAAAATATGTAAAAACGTGTTTTCAAAACACATTTTGAACAAAAATTCAAAACCAGCACTCCCTTTTATTTGTCACAGACACTAACACTCACTCTCTCTATCTCTCTGTCTGACACAGACACCAACAACACTTGCACTCACATGAAACATATATAATTTTTAATATATATAAAATTTATTTTATACAATTCAGAACAATTAATTTTTTTTTAAATTTAATTTATCTTTTTAAATAATTTACTTTTCAAATTATTTTTATTTTTTTCCAATGAATTTTTTTTTTCAAATAAACCTCAGGGGTGTCAGTGTAATTTACCTAAAAAAAAATTTACATTTTAAAAATTAAAGTAAAAAAATAATCATTTTATATAGTTGATTATTATTTGCTATTATCAATTATTATTATATATATATAATAATAAAATATTGGTATGAATTTTACAAAATAAAATTTATATATATTAAAAAGCCTATATGTTTGATGTAAGTGTGAGTGTTGTGGGTGTGTGTGTCAGAGAGAGGGATAGAGAGAGTGTTTGTGAGTGTCTGTGACAAACAAGAATGATAAGAACTGAGTGGCCTGATTTTGAATTCTTTGTTTGAATTATTTTTACAATTTTGCTTAGAAAGTGATTATTATCCTACGGGCTCAAAACAAATAAAACCGTGGTTTGCAACCCACCGTTTTCTGAAGATAGAAAGAATTACTTTCAAACCACAGCATGGTTATGTATAATTTAAATTCAAATTTTCTATATAATAAGATTTACCTTTAAAAAGTAATTACTTTGCAAATTTTTGTATAAATAAATTTCTTAAAAAAGCGTGATTTGTAACTTAGAAAGATATATCAATAATCTTTGAAAATATGAAAGAACATTTACGAGATTCTTCTTTTATTTCTGTTCATATGATTTTATAGCTAGGTAATTTGTATTTTGAAGTATTGTATTTTATTCAAGTGCGATTGGACAAAAACTGGACAAAGTTCATCACATGAATCTAATCATAGTGTAACTTTTTTTTATGAATTATTAATTTTTTTCAATTGAGTTCTAAAAATCAAACTTCGTTACTGATTTTTTGGTATGACTTGACTTAATTTTAAATTTCAAAACATTGTTCACGTCATTAAATTTTAATAACTCGGTGGTCAAAAAATTAGTGAGATTTTGTGACAATTAAAGAGAAGTTACGGTTTTATTGACATTATTCCCTTTGCCAATATTGGGATCGCATTAATGTTCAAGTCTAATTTGTAAATAGGTCCTTACTTCCTATGACATGTATTCCCACATAACTTAAGGGGATAAATAAACCTTCATCCGAAATAACGTAGGAAAAATACTTTAGGGAATAACATAACAATAAAAATTATCGACCTGAAAAAAAGCCGAGTCAAACACTTGAGTTTTTCATTAAATATTAAAGATTTTGCTCTCCATTATGTGTATAGCAAATTTTAGGTATTTGCTCCTTTCAGATCCTCAAAAGAATTGAAAAATCTCAGTATGTTTCAATTAATTAGATTTGTCGGAATCTAACGTGGAATGGACGTTTTGGTGTGGATTTGTAAGTTAAGTTGATAATACGTAAATGATTTCAGACATCCGACTATCAATAAAAAGTATAACTTAATTGAATAAATATAATGGCAGGCGGCTAAGAATAGATCGGAAATTGGATAATTCAACGTGGTCAAAAAATTTCGAGAAATGACTCCATTTTGTTAAATCAAATATTTTAGGATATTTTCAACATAATTCCTAAACAATTGTATTTTTTTTTATTCAAAAATGTTTTCAATGGATAGCATTTTCGTTCATGACGACTTGGAAGTGTCCTCTTTTCGCGAAAAGAGGTAAAAAGTAATTATGGTTTTGACTTTTCCATAATTTTTTGGGATCAAATTAATTGCGACCTCTAATGTTTATATCAATTTTTTGTAAGATCACTTCTAAAAAGTCATTTTATTTATATCCAAAATTATATAAAAGGGAATGTCATGAAAATTTTTTAAGGAGGAAAAAACTTTTGAAAATGAAATCCAACCGTAAATGGCAGGCAAGAAATTCAAGTTAAAAGCTATACTTTTTATATTTAAACCACGATTACATTTGAATTTAATTGTGCATGAAATTACAGGGTCATAGCCAATTTTTCTTATCGAGGGCATGTGGCAATCAATCGGCATATTCTTTAAGGTTTTCTTTTTAATTTTTTGGTTATTGTTTTGGGTTTCAACATTCCTAATTTGTTTTGTTAGATTTTTAAATTTGTGGGGTAATGGAAAAATTTTATGTGTACTAACTGTAGGGAAGGGTTATCAGACCCCATAGAAAAATAATTAAGGCAGGCCTACATCCGACATACACAATTCAATTAAACTTGAACTTTTCTATTTTGCTCGAGTATCCCTGATCTCCAATATAATATATATATATTAGTATATTTGTTCCTGGCCAAAATGATGAGAAAACTTTCAAGGTTAAGCGGAATTTGGTGAACTTTATCACAAATAATTTGTTCCTTACTGTTTTAAATTGGTCCTTATACTATTTCTTACTTAAAAAATTGAAAGTTAGAACAAATTTATTTCTTGTTACTTTATTAATTTTAAAGTTAAATGGACTACTCACCACATTTCACCTAATTATAATAAATTTTTTTGCAAGCCAAAATTGTAAGGTGTTTTCTCTATTTCTTATGTAATTATTTAATTATTATAGATAATTATCTATTCATGTACTAAAATTTTGTTTCCTAAAAAAAAATTATATAACATTTATCTAAAAATTTTTAAACTTATCATAAATTTTCTTAACCCCTAATTTTTGAACCATAAACCCTCATTTCTGATTTCAACAATTTAAAAACCGTTAATTGAAAAATGTTTCACATTCAATCATTCAAAAAACCCTAATTCAAAACTAAAACTCTCATTTCCTGATTTCACGATTCAATAGAAAAACATAAACCCGCTCATTTTCTTTTTCAAAAACATAATATTTAAATTTTTTGAATAAACAGATGCAATCATTCACAGATTTTCACATTGACAGAATCTGATTCTCACTTCAATCAAATCGATTGCACTATTCATAGATTTCACAATTATAACCAGATTTAGTATATAAACGCATTCAACATTCACATTCAACATATTTCTAAAAACAGAATTTCAGCAAATATAAACCCTAACCCTAACCCTAACCCTAATTTAAATTTAAGATTTCACATTGAAACAGATTATCTATATTAAAAATTCAACAAATTATCTTATAATTAAACACATTCCATTGCCAACCAACAAATTATCTATAACAAAAGAATTTCACATTCAACAGATTAATACTAAATTAAAATTCAACAAATTACTCTATAATTAAAACAAAATTAAAACAAATTATTCTATAATTTAAAATTCAACACATTCAACAAATTATCTATACTTAAAAATTTCACAAATATAAACCGTAACCCTAATTTAATTATTTCTGATTTCACAACATTTTATTTACCGAAATAATAAACCCTAACCCTAAACCCAACATTCCATGAACCCTAACCCTAATTTATTCACAATATAACCCTAAACCCTAAACCACATTCATGAACCGCTAAACCCTAATTTATTCACAAATATAAACGCCTAACCCTAACCCCCAACATTCCATGAACCCTACCCTAATTTATTCACAGTTTTCCAACAAACACAAATATATTCCACAAAATATAAAGCTCTAATCGCTAATTTATTCACAGTAAAAGTAGATGAAGAAGCCAACCAACGAGAAGAGAGACAGTACCTGAATCAAATCAGAGGGAGCTTCCAGAGAAGAGAGAGAGAGAGCGCAACGAGCCCCAGAGAGAAGAGAGAAACAGAGAAGTTTTGAGCGAGAAGAGATACAGAGGTTGAAACAGCGAGAAGAGAGAACAGCAGAAAAGGAAGAAAGTCGTGAATGGAAAAACACCGGGGCTGGGGGGTTTAAATAAAGAAGTTCTAAAATCGTAGAAATGTGAACCACAGTGCGATTTTCAACTTAAAGAAAAAAAAATTTGCTCTAAAACTCGTGATTATGAAAGCGAGTTTCAAGAAAGAAATCTATGTTTTTTGATGAACTCGGGGGTGTTTTGAAAAAGCGAGTTCAGTATGAAATCGATGCTTGTAAAAAGGGAAGTTCAAAAGGAAAAAAAATTTAAATTAAAACTGCGCGTTTCGTCACTGCGAGTTCTTAATGAACTCCGTTTTTGGTAACAGCGAGTTTTCCAATTTTGGCAGGTCCTCAGGCGCCGGAGGTGGAAAAGTGTTGAACTTCGACGATGTGTAAAGCACCGTTGTGTTTAGCGCCATTTTGAAAAAATTTTTTTCCAAAAAAAACTAGGCTTAGTTTGGGAATTCCTTTATTATTTTGGCTTATTTAGGGAAATGGCCGCCAAACGTAGGCCTAAAAGTTTTTCCACACAAACAACACATCGTGAGAAACGATCGATCTCTCTCTCTCTGTGGCTCATCAAGCCGGTCGATTCCCTAATACGTACCTGATTTATGGTTTTGAAAAGAATACTGATAATTCTCGACGATTGGCGAAAAATGGTCAAAGCCTCGTCCGTGTCTGGCTCGAATTTTGCTGGAGCTTGTCACCGAATAAACGGGGATAGATCCTGGGCAAAGTTCGATGTGGCACATTCGATTTCATCTGGGTAAAGTCATAAAGTTTCTAAGTCCTTTTTTTTAATGTGGAATTATGTGTTTGTAATACATCGGCTTGAGATCTGATTAAATAATAATTATTAGTTGATGATGTCTTCCTGTTGGAGGGGGGTGATTTTTGGTGAGAAAATGAATAAGAATGCGAAAGAAACAACTCTTTTTCCTCATGTTTTGGTTGAGTGAGAAATGGTGAGAAATAGACATCCTCTTAAAATTAAGCTTATATTTCCATTTTCTTCTATCAAAAAGTGGTCAAGATTTTGTTGATACTAACAATCACTGAATATTGTTATGGCCTAAAACCGGTTAGTTGAAGTTAATTGGGATACATGATTTTTGTTTTTTTATTTGGTTTTGGACAAAGCTAATAATGAATTTAGTTTGATTCAGATTTATAATACCAACTTGAGATTAAGAAATTTGATTAGATTTATAAATGAAATATTAATGTTTGATTAAGATTTATGTTTGAAATTTATGTCAGATTTTCATTTCCTCTACAACTAAAGAATGCATTTGGTCGTGTTTAAAAACTAGCTGGCTATGGTGCAGTTTTGCAATTCACCACATTGTAGTATGAATAAATGGAGTACTTTAAGTCAGAAGGGCAATGCAAAACTGCATATTGGTCCATCGGACCTCTTGAGCTGCATCAAATGAATTGATTTGATATTTGTGTGTTGTTTTCAAAACCCGCCCAATATCCCTAGATCTGAATGTTTGGATCTTTAAATATTGTATAGAGCTCTTCTGTCATTGCAACATCAAGAAAGCAACTACTTAGAATAGATAACGCTTTGTAGCACAAATAGAGAAATACTTTGATGATGACAGATTAGGTGGACGTGGGGTGTTGTGGTTGCTGCAAGGCCTCAAGAATATCTTTTTGTCTCAATGGGGCTGTGTAATTGAGATGGCTGTAGCTTTATGGGGGAACAACTATAAATTGCCGCGTGTGGGGTAGAAATGTTGATAAGAGAAGGTAATGTTTGTTTTTTAACTTCCCATTCGCGTAATGAAGGTGTTGTGTGTTCCTTCAGCTGCAAGAATGAGAACACTTTTTGTGACCAGTTGGGTTCTAATTTTGATGTTTTTAAGCTTTAAGAGTTTAATTAAATAGCTTCTTCTAATTATAAAGGCTAAACCTATAGGCCTGTTTTTAGCGGCCTTTTCAAAAGTTAACTTGTTAGGTTGGCTTTGGGAAGGCTACCTAAGGACTTCGTGAAGAATGAAAAATGCCCACTAAGACGTAATCTTTTGTGATAAGTAATCTGGAGGGGTTTGGTGTGTTGTGTTTAAATGTAACTTTAGTTCGAAATGTTGCATCCTTCCCTTGTGGTTCTACCTGTCTGTAGCCATATCTTTACCAATCCATAAAAGGGAACCTTTTTAAGCCACTTATCCTATTGCAATGGAGAATCCTTTGGTGTTTGAAAATTTGTCTTTGTACAGGAAATGTTGTGAAGTAAACAAGGACAAAATGCTTGAAGCTTGGTTTAATACTGGTGTTATAGTAGCACCCCTCAACTTTGTTATACGGGATGGGTGTTTATTCCCACTTCCCCTTGTCCTCATGCTTCTTGTTGTTGCACCTTTGTTTTTTTTAGGGGTTCTCCTGGAATTGGAATTGCATTAAGTTCCTCTTTAACCATAAAACTAAAATAAAAATAAAAAGTTATTTTTGAATAACACCTCTATGTTTACATGGGCTCGGGTATGGGTGTCTGGGTGAGGTGCGTATCCAGAAGGTCGGACTTCATAAAATCTCAAAAAAATATTAAAGGTACGTGAACTAGGCAAAAAAGTCATTTTTATATTTTTGATTTATTGTAAATAAAAATTTGTTTCTAGCAAGTAGCTTTTGAATGACAAACATATTTGGTACTGAGTAACTTCTGGTCTCACTTTTTTAAATTATGAAATCATTTAACTTATGAAACAAGGTATGTATATAATATATATAATATATTTAAGACATTTATCTCGTCCAGAAATGTCTACCATTTGAAATAAGGCAAAATGAAAAGTTGTCCTTGTGTTTGGTTATAATGTTCAAGCTCAAAATCTTACTTGTGGTAATTTTTGAAGCAACAATGCCGACTGGTTCTAATCGTATTTCTAGCTACCGTTTTTGGAACAATCTCTCATGAAAAGGCCGCTGAATGTTCCTTCATTTCAGTATTTCTGAAAACACTGCTGTAAAGCCTGTGATCACATTTGTGAACTTTGACGAAAGGTTGTTTGCACGGCTTATTGCAATCGGATGTGTGTCATTGAACTTAATATTACTAGCCTGTTTAAGCTGAACATCTCAAAATTCTGAAATTAATGACAGCAACAAAATACCTCCCTTTGCAGCCTGCAAAGTTTCAAAGTATTGATGTGATTTCTTAATGTTTTTTGTGAAAATTAAACAGGCCTGATTTTGTTTGGAGCATGAACAATTTTTTTTTCATGTTCCCATTTCTTAAATGAATAATTGCTAAGCAAGAATGTCTCAAAACTCCTGTTCTGCTCTGTCCTTATGTTTTATCATGTCCTGTCACTTGCTTTTCAGATTGCATTGGTTCTGCATTCATATAGAAAGGAAGAAATGCAATGCCCCAAATTGTCGGAAATTGAGAATGGCCGTGGCTTTTTTTTTGCGAGGTACTGGGCCCATGAAATGAGGATCTTTATGATCTAGAGCGACTCTTGATGGTAATAACAGGATCTTATTGAACTTTCAGTTTATGCAGATTCCTGAAATTTTTAGCTAGTCATGTAAAACTACTTGCCGTGTTATTTTTTCCTTTTGTGCCGGATTTTTGGTAATCCTGATTGTCTATCTGATATGAATCGTGCAGTTAAACTAGTATTTTGGGGAAATTCCGTTCAAAACTGTTGGACCAAGATCTTATCCCAAAAAAAAAGTGATTGGGAAAATTATAAATAGTGTGAAATGCCGTGCGCCCAATTGTGTGCTATGTTTAATTTGTTATTAGAATTTTATATTCTTGATTTGCTATTATTTTTTCGCAAAATGCAAGACTCCTTAACTCTGGCTATTGGGTTCCATCATTTGACTTCTGCCCTTGTCCGCTTTTAAGCAAGCTATGGGTAGTGGAAGTGTTTTAACCTTTTATTTCTCAATAGTATTTAATCTTAACTAACACTTACATGATTAAAGAGGGTTAATTGCTCATACATTATTTGATGACTGTTTTCTGCGCTATTTGGATCCTAAAAGGTTCTTCATGTGGGTATTGTAACGCCCATTTAGTTATTTCCCCTTATATGTTATGTTTTTCATTCGTTTATAATATTGTGTTAACCTTAGATTTTGTAGGTTAAGAAGATGGCCATTTTGTTTTTAGTAATTCATAAAACCACTTTCTCAACAAGTAGCAGGGAACATGTATGATGACACAGACACGCTGACGTAGCAATTTAAAAAAATGCGGATACAACACAATGGAAGTCAAGTTGTAAATAATTAGTTACCCAGGATGCTGTAAATAGGGCAAACATTTGGACGAGTGTCCAACATGTGTTGTGAAATGCTGATGAGTGTCATTGTGTGACATAGCCACAACCATCCTGCTTTGGAAAACGGTGTGCTGTGCTCTGTTTTTCAAAAATAAAGGGCTTTTAATTTATTTTTTATAACTAGCAGAAGGGAAGTTGCATGTTTTCAAGTAGGGTTCTAAAGGAGTTCAGTTGAGCAGGGGGGGGGGTGGGGGGGGGGGAAGAGTTTAAAGGCTGCTCAAGCATATGTTACTTAATTAAACCTAATGTAAACTGCTATGCCATTTTTACTCTTGCTAGTTTAGAATTTTACCTCTTGAAGTTTTACCTTGCTGTTTTTCTAAGAAGCGCGAAACAAATGGATATGGATGTGGACATGGGACATCTAAAGTGGAGGCACGGAGCCATGGCGGAAACACGGCAATAAAATATATTTTCGTAATATTTTTATTTTTCTATCTGGATTAATATTGCATCCACAAACATCAATATTAACAAAAAGAACTCCTAAATTCTATATTTTTTAAAGCACTTTTAATTAACCTTACAGTTTATATTTTTTAATTTTTTATTTTTTTACAGATGATCTATTAAGTATTTAAATCTACGAAGAAAATAATACAACATTCAACATTCATCAAAAGCACTAAAGAAAATGGGGGAAAAGACACTTGGCCATATCCCTAGTGTGTCCCCAAAGTTCCCGGTGTGTCACCTGAATATTTGTTAATTAAATAAGCGGACACGCCATGTGGCCGTGTTCCATATGTGTTCCCACTGTGTCTGCTTGTCCCCGCCGTGTTCCCTTGTGTCCGACATGGATAATGGACTTGTTTTGAAGTGTCATGCTTCATTGTTTGTTTTAAAAATAGTTAACCTTAGTACTATTGGTGCATCTACAATAGTTATGCAAATCTATTAATTGAGATTTGAAAGATTGAATTTTTTTTGTCACTGTGTCTTGTTTTTTTATCAAAGTAATCCAATTGAAGGTAAAGCCAACAACACTTTAAGGAGATCATCCAACCAAAAAGCTTACCACCAATACTAAAGGAATAAACCTAGTTCAAGAAGACAAAGGAATAAGCCTGCAAATGATGCACCAAGGAGAAAGCTATGTGTATATCAGACACATAAATTCGTACTGCAAAGTAAGAAGTCAATCAAAAAGAGTTCGAAAATAGAATAAGTCTGGATAAATACATAGGCTACATCCACACAGAAGGGTAAGCCTATATCACAACAAAAACAAGACAGAGAAACACAAAAAACCCTCAAACCCAAATGCCTAGGCAGTGGGCGGCGGATCTGGCGGCTGGGGCGCAAACTGGTAGAAGATGCAGAAAGTGGAGAAGGGGTGGGGATCGTCAGGTGGGGCTTGAAAACCGTGGAGGCATGAGGTTGGCAAATCTGAATGGGCGGTGGCCCAATCAGGAAGGCAGTGTCACTGTCTCCTTTTTCTACTCCTTTTAAAAGCACTTCCTATCCAAATTGGATGTGCAATGTTTGAAAGGAACTACATATTCGTGGCATTATATTCTTTTTTTTTTTTTGTTGCTCTCTCTCTCTCTCTCTCCATATAATTATGTTGCAAGAATATAGTTTAATTGTATTTTATTGACCATTGGTTCGTTTTACCAAAGGATTTTTTTAAATGGTTTTACAACAAAAATTGGATGATGCATGTTTGAAAAGGAACTACATTATTTCCTGGCAATTATTATTATTTATTTATTTTTTTGCTCTCCTCCTCTCTCCTCTTTCTCATCTTAATGTTTTAGTATGTGCAAGAATATTAAGTTTAATTGTATTTTTATTGACCATGGTTCCGTTAACCTGATTTTTAAACGGTTTTTGGCAGTCTTTTGGAGTTTCACCGGCGTCCATGCAGTGGATTACCAAAGACGTCCCTTATCTGTCAAGTAAAGTATGATATTTCCAACATTTTATTTATATATACGAGGTTTTTTCCCCCTACAATTGATGTCAAAATTCCGTGATGCTGGTAGTATTTTGGTTTTCCTCCATAATGAAAATGTTTGTCTGTGTCCATGTTTGTATGAATTGTCTTCTTCTCAATGCTGGAATATTTAGTTGATGCAGTATATATTTTCTGCTTAAAACATTAATATTAAGTGCAGATTTTGGTATGACTTCCTTTAATAATGAAATTTCTGGCTCCCATTGTTTTGTTCTATTTTTCACAGCAAATTTTCCTTGTAGGCCTCTGCCCTTTGGATTTATGGGTTCTTTTCTTTGAAACATATATTTGGAAAATTATCGTCACTTAATAATTCATGTTGACATGATTGAAGCGGTCATTCGTAGTATTATCCTTTTTTTCTTTTTTCCAAAACCCCCCCCCCCCCCCCTTCCCTCTCTCGACTCTCTGACTCATGTGGTCTCTAGACTTGGGGGTTCAATTGAAAGACAACTGGTATACTTTAGATTTCTAATCTCATCGGTCTATGTTACCATGGATTGCAGGTACGAGTATCTAGTGTAGGTTGTGTCCAAACGTCAGATCTTTCTGACCTAGATTCTTAGGATGACAACGTTAGGCACGTCTTAAAACACACAACACATTGCATATTGTATAAAATACACTTTTTTGATAAAAATTAAATAGAAATGTATTTCAAAATTATATAGAATGAATTTCAAAATATATAGAATTTTATCCTCTCATTTGTGTGAGATATATAGAATTTAGCAAATGTGGAGTGTCTTCTTCTTCAAAACATCATTTTTAAATTAGAGGATCCAAGTAAATTTAGAATACAATTGTTTAACATATCCCACACCCTTACCTTAGTCATATTTCGGTGGACAATGGGTTACTTGAAGGGGTAAAAAGAGTCCATGTAACACCAACATTACGGCTAGGCACGGGTCTCATAGGAAGCGCGTAATGCATGTTTGACACGCGTGGGACATAGCTCATCTGTGTCATTTTTTTTTTATACCAGGAGACACATTGGTCACAATGTGTTACTTTAGTGGACATTTTGAGATACAATGGGGTCTTTGATAATAATTTAAATTATTTATGAGGGGTCAAAATAACAAAAGAAATTGCTGCTTTAAGATGGGAAAAAAAGAGTTAGGGCTCTTCATTGGTCAACCTAAGAAAAGGGTCAATGCATGTCGCAAACAACCAAAGTTTAAACTTTGAAAGGTCTCATGAATGGCAAGGAAGTGTCAATTGACGAGATTTTCTGGCGCATCCAAATTCAAACTTAGGTGCATGTACATGGGGGCTGTCATGCAATCGGACAATGCTTCATCCATGTCCTCCTTTTTGCCTTTTTTTTTTTTCTGCCGGACAACACAATGTTCACATGTTTTCCGTTTGTCGCTTCACTGTGATGAGGCCACACAAGATTGATCCACAATTTTCCCTAATTCATATGAACTTGTGTTGAGGAAATTAAATAATTTATTTAACCAACTAATTTGGATGCCAATTTTGATAACCGTAAAAAAATAATCTTTGACTTGAAATAAATTAGTGCTTGTACATCAGTAGTTTTCTAATCTGATCACTCAGTGTTGACTTCCTGGAATAGGAACCTATCACTCCCCAAATTCAAAGGGAGGGCAGTGTGTTTTTCTTTAGGGGATTGACCTGTAATATGGGCCAACTTGCAGGAGTGCAATGTAAATTTACGGCTTAATTTGACTGATATTTGCTGTTCATATGTCCTATACTCATTTTTTTTTTATCTGGAAGCTATTTTGGTGACCATTAAAATTATGAGAAAATTGTATTTTAAAGTGGAGAACAAAGCAACTCAAAATGATCTTCCACTTTCATGGAGGTGTAAGTGTGCAAGTGAGAGCTATCACACATGCCACAACAAACTTTCACCTTTGTAACTGGGCACAAACTGAACTTGCACGCTCATGGAAGTTGCAATTAATTTTGAATTGTTCGCCCATTAAATGCCAATTTTCCAAATAAAATTAATCAGTAGCTGGTTGGAAACCTCGAAAGCAAGCTTTGAATTCCGTTAAGGACCAAAGTTCTTGAGAGAAAATGTGCATTTGAACACTAACCCAAGCTGAAACGAATGGGGTAAGCCCGTTGGTTCAGAAACCCCCTGCAAACTAGGAGGTTAGTAATTCGAATCTACCCACTTGCGTGTGGGTTTTTTTCTGCCATTTTTGAAGTTTTGTATTTAGTAATGTGTTTGTATTTGATCTTCATTATCAAATTATAATTTATTGGCCTTCAATTTCTAGACTTCCAGTAGTACTTACGGTATTGCTTTTTTTGTAGTTCTGCTGCTAGAGCTTGGGAGCTCCAAAAATACGCATCTTCAATGATACTCCTACGCCTGGAAGTGTGGCTCGGGCCCCGGTGATCGCGTCCAGGTCTCCGGGCATACTTTCATCGGAA
>NW_021025049.1:327053-404127 GCF_004153795.1 Camellia sinensis
AGTCCGAGACAGCCTGCGAGTCGCCTCACCATTGCTGCACCACTCCACACTCTCGCGACCCACCGATGACAACCTCTTGTTCTCTCTAAAAGCTTGAATACAACAAACGCAGCCCACCAACTTTAGAGAGAGGAGGAGAGGGAGTATAGAAACCCAGAAATCAACCTGAGAGACTGTGGAACCCTTTTTTTTAAACGGTACATTAATCTAAACACAAAAACGAAAACCCAGCTACGGGTAACCAAGTCCATAACACACCCTTCTGTACAATGGGTAAAAGGTGCAAACAGAGCTCCTACCTGATTCAAAATATATATATATATATATATATATATATTTTTGTTCCTGGCCAAAATGATGAGAAAACTTCCATAGCAATTTCTTATTACAAATTTTGTTCCTTACTTTTCAATTTCTTATTCTTACTTAAAAATTGAAAGTTAGAACAAAATTTTTTTTGTTACTTTATTAATTTTAAGTTATTACTACTCCACATCACCTAATTAATAATAATTTTTGCAGCCAAATTAAGGTTTCTCTTTCTTATGTAATTATTATTATTATAGATAATTATCTATTCATTACATAAAAATTATTTGTTCCTAAAAAAAATTATATAACATTATCTAAAAATTTTAACTTATCATAAATTTCTTAACCCCTAATTTTTGAAACCATAACCCTCATTTCTGATTTCACAATTTAAAACCGTTAATTGAAAAATGATTTCACATTCATCAATTCAAAACCCTAATTCAAAACTAAAACTCTCATTTCTGATTTCACATTCAATAGAAAACCATAACCCTCATTTTCTTATTTCAAACATAATATTTAAATTTTGCTAAACAGATGCAACATTCAACAGATTTCACATTGAACAGAAATCTGATTTCACATTCAATACAAATCTGATTGCACATTCAATAGATTTCACAATTATAAACAGATTTAAGATAAATATAAACCATTCAACATTCACATTCAACATATTTCTAAACAGATTTCACAAATATAAACCCTATCCCTAACCCTAATTTTAAATTTAAGATTTCACATTGAACAGATTATCTATAATTAAAATTCAACAAATTATCTATAATTAAACACATTCAACAACAAATTATCTATAACAAAAGATTTCACATTCAACAGATTATCTATAATTAAAATTCAACAAATTATCTATAATTAAACAAACAAATATAAACCCTAACCCTAACCCCACATTCATGAACCCTAACCCTAATTTATTCACAAATATAAACCCTAACCCTAACCCCACATTCATGAACCCTAACCCTAATTTATTCACAAATATAAACCCTAACCCTAACCCCACATTCATGAACCCTAACCCTAATTTATTCACATTTTCACAAACATAAATATATTCACAAATTTAAACTCTAATCCTAATTTATTCACAGTAAAGTAGATGATAGAAGCCATACCAACGAGAGAGAGAGACAGTACTGAATCAATCAGAGGGAGCTCCAGAGAGAGAGAGAGAGTAGCGAGCTCGAGAGAGAGAGAGAACAGAGAGTTGAGCGAGAGAGAACAGAGAGTTGAACAGTGAGAGAGAGACAGCAGTGGAAAGGAGAAAGCGTGAATGGAAAACACGGGGCTGGGGGGGTTTAAATAGAAGTTCTAAAATTGTGGTTGTGAACCACGATTTCACTTAAAGAAAAAAAATTTGCTCTAAACTCGTGGTTATGAACAGCGAGTTCAGAAGAAATCTATTTTTTGATGAACTCGTGTTTTGAAAAAGCGAGTTCAGTATGAAATCGTGCTTGTAAAAAGCGAGTTCAAAGGAAAAAAAAATTAATTAAACTCGCGTTTCGTAACCGCGAGTTCTTAATCAAACTCGCTTTTCATAACAGCGAGTTTCAAATTTGGCAGGCCTCGCGCAACAGGGGTGGAAAAGTGTTGAACTCGCGATTGTGAATCGCGAGTTAGCTCATTTTGGGAATTCTTCCAAAACTAGGCTTAGTTTAGGAATTCCTTTATTATTTTGGCTTATTTAGGGAAATGCCCCTGGTAATAACGCTCTTGACTCTCTAAAATCTGATCTTTTATTATATCAAGTTTTGAATTTATATATATGTATATGCATACATAGTGAAGTGTGATACTTTGCAGTCTAGCCTTTTCGAGCTCCAGAGAGAGAGAGAACAGAGAGCATGAAGCGAGAGAGAACAGAGAGTAAAGAGAGACAGCAGTGGGAGGAGAAAGCGTGAATGGAAAACACGGGGCTGGGGGGGTTTAAATAGAAGTTCTAAAATCGTAGATGTGAACCACGATTTCACTTAAAGAAAAAAAATTTGCTCTAAACTCGTGATTATGAACAGCGAGTTCAGAAGAAATCTATTTTTTGATGAACTCGTGTTTTGAAAAAGCGAGTTCAGTATGAAATCGTGCTTGTAAAAAGGGAGTTCAAAGGAAAAAAATTTAATTAAACTCGCGTTTCGTCACTGCGAGTTCTTAATGAAACTCGTTTTTGGTAACAGCGAGTTTCAATTTTGGCAGGTCTCAGGCGCCGGAGGTGGAAAAGTGTTGAACTCGCGATTGTAAACCGTGTGTTAGCCCATTTTGAAAATTTTTTCAAAACTAGGCTTAGTTTGGGAATTCCTTTATTATTTTGGCTTATTTAGGGAAATGGCCCGCCAAACGTAGCCTAAAGTTTTCCACACAAACAACACATCGTGAGAACGATCGATCTCTCTCTCTCTGTGGGCTCATCAGCGGTCGATTCCTAATACGTACTGATTATGGGTTTGAAAGATACTGATATTCTCGACGATTGCGATGGCAAAGCCTCGTCCGTGTCGTGCTCGATTTGCCTGGAGCTTGTCACCGATAACGGGGATAGATCCTGGGCAAAGCTTCGATGTGCACATCGATTTCATCTGGGTAAGTCATAAGTTTCTAGTCTTTTTTTTAATGTGGAATTATGTGTTTGTAATACAATCGGTTGAGATCTGATTAAATAATATTATTAGTTGATGATGTCTCTGTTGGAGGGGGTGATTTGGTGAGAAAATGATAAAGATGCGAAAGACAACTCTTTTTCTCATGTTTTGGTTGAGTGAGAAATGGTGAGAAATAGACAACTCTCTTATTAAGCTTATATTTCATTTCTCTATCAAAAGTGGTCAGATTTTGGTTGATACTAACATCACTGAATATTGTTATGCCTAAACCGGTTAGTTGAATTATTGGGATACATGATTTTTGTTTTATTGTTTGACAGCTATAATGAAATTTATGTTTGATTAAGATTTATAATACCAACTGAGATTAAGATTTGATTAAGATTTATAATGAAATTTATGTTTGATTAAGATTTATGTTTGAAATTTATGTCAGATTTCATTTCTCTACAACTAAAGATGCCATTTGGTCGTGTTTAACTAGCTGGCTATGTGAGTTCAATCACCACATTGTAGTATGATAAATGGAGTACTTTAGTCAAGAAGGCAATGCAAAACTGCATATTGGTCCATCGGACTCTTGAAGCTGCATCAAATGATTGATTTGATATTTGTGTGTTGTTTTCAACCCCCAAATATCCTAGATCTGAATGTTTGGATCTTTAATATTTTAGAGCTCTTCTGTCATTGCAACATCAAGAAGCAACTACTAGAATAGATAACGCTTGTACACACAATAGAGAAATCTTTTGATGAATTGTTGCTGGCAAGCCTCAAGAATATCTTTTTGTCTCAATGGGGCTGTGTAATTGAGATGCTGTAGCTTTATGGGGGAACAACTATAAATTGCCGCGTGTGGGGTAAAAAATGTTGATAAGAGAAGGTAATGTTTGTTTTTAACTTCCATCGCGTATGAGGTGTTGTGTGTTCCTTCAGCTGCAAGAATGAGAACACTTTTGTGACCAAGTTGGGTTCTATTTTGATGTTTTTAACTTTAGAGTTTAATTATACTTCTTCTATTATAAAGGCTAACCTATAGGCCTGTTTTAGCGCCTTTTCAAAGGTAACTTGTTAGGTTGGCTTTGGGAAGGCTACTAAGGACTTCGTGAAGAATGAAAAATGCCCACTAAGACGTAATCTTGTGATAAGTAATCTGGAGGGGTTTGTGTGTGTGTTTTAAATGTAACTTTTAGTTCGATGTTGCTCCTTCCCTTGTGGTCTACCTGTCTGTAGCCAATCTTTCCAATCCATAAAGAACCTTTTTAAAGCCACTATCCTATTGCAATGGAGATCTTGGTGTTTGAAAAATTTGTCTTTGTACAGGAAATGTTGTGAAGAAACAAGGACAAAATGCTTGAAGGCTTGTATACTGGTGTTATAGTAGCTCAACTTTGTATACGGATGGGTGTTTATTCACTTCCCCTTGTCCTCATGCTTCTTGGTTGTTGCACTTTGTTTTTTTTAGGGGTTCTTCCTGGAATTGGAATTGCCATTAAGTTCTCTTTAACCATAAAAACTAAAATAAAATAAAGTTATTTTGAATAACACTCTATGTTACATGGGCTCGGGTATGGGTGTCGGGTGAGGTGCGTATCCAGAGGTCGGACTCATCAAATCTCAAATTTAAAGGTACGTGAACTAGGCAAAAAAGTCATTTTTATATTTTGATTTATTGTAAATAAAATTTGTCTAACAAGTAGCTTTTGAATGACAAACATATTTGGTACTGAAGTAATTCTGGTCTCACTTTTTTAAATATGAAATCTTTACTTATGAACAAGTATGTATATATATATATATATATTTAAGAACATTTATCTCGTCCAGAAATGTCTACTTTGAATAGCATGAGTTGTCCTTGTGTTTGTTATAATGTTCAACTCAAAATCTTACTTGTGGTATTTTTGAACAACAATGCCGACTGGTTCTAATCGATAATTTCTAGCTACGTGGAACAATTCTCATGAAAAGCCGCTGAATGTTCCTTTCATTTCAGTATTTCTGAACACTGCTGTAGCCCTGTGATCACATTGTGACTTTGAACGAAAGGTTGTTTGCATGGCTATTGCATCGGATGTGTGCATTGAACTTAATTACTAGCCGTTTAACTGACATCTCATTCTGAAATTATGCAGCAACAAATACCTGCCCTTGCAGCACTGCAAAGTTTCAAGTATTGATGTGATTCTTAATGTTTTGTGAAATTGACAGGCTGATTTGTTTGAGCATGAACAATTTTCTTTTCATGTTCCCATTTCTTAATGAATAATTGCTAACAAGATGTCTCAACTCCTGTTCTGCTCTGTCTTATGTTTTTCATGTCCTTGTCACAATTGCTTTCAGATTGCATTGGTTCTGCATTCAATATAAAAGGAGAAATGCAATGCCCCAATTGTCGGGAAATTGAGAATGGCCGATGGCTTTTTGCGAGTGACTGGGCCCATGATGAGGATCTTTATGATCTAAGCGACTCTTGGATGGTAATAACAGGATCTTATTGACTTTCAGTTTATGCAGATTCTGAAATTTTAGCTAGTCATGTAAAACTACTTCCGTGTTATTTTTTCCTTTTGTGTGGATTGGTATCCTGATTGTATATCTGATATGAATCGTGCAGTTAACTAGTATTTTGGGGATTCGTTCAAAACTGTTGGACCAAGACTTATCCAAAAAAAAAGTGATTGGGAAAATTATAATAGTTGAAATGCCGTGCGCCCAATTGTGTGCTATGTTTAATTTGTTATTAGAATTTTATATTCTTGAGTTGCTATTATTTTATTCGCAAAATGCAAGACTCCTTAACTCTGGCTATTGGGTTCATCATTTGACTTCTCCCTTGTCCCTTTTAAGCAAGCTATGGTAGTGGAAGTGTTTTACCTTTTTATTTCTCATAGTATTAATCTTAACTAACACTTACATGATAAGAGGTTACATTGCTCATACATTATTTTGATGACTGTTTCTGAACCTATTTGATCCTAAAGCATTCTTCATGTGGGTATGTACGCCATTATAGTATTTCCCTTATATGTTATGTTTTCATTCGTTTATAATATTGTGTTACCTAGATTTGTAGGTTAAGAAGATGCCATTTGTTTTAGTATTCATACAAACCACTTTCTCACAAGTAGCAGGGACATGTATATGACACAGACACGCTGACGTAGCAATTTAAAAAAAAATGCAGGATACAACACAATGGAAGTCAAGTTGTAAATAATTAGTTACCAGGATCTGTAAATAGGGCACATTTGGACGAGTGTCCAACATGTGTTGTGAAATGCTGATGAGTGTCATTGTGTGACATAGACACACCACCTGCTTGGAAGTGTCTGTGCTTCTTGTTTTCAGACTAAGGCTTTTAATTTATTTTTATAACTACAGAGGGAAGTTGCATGTTTTCAGTAGGGTTCTAAAGGAGTCGAGTTGAGCTGAGTTTAAGGCTGCTCAAGCATATGTTACTATAATTAAACCTAATGTAAACTGCTATGCCATTTTACTCTTGGCTAGTTAAGATTTACCTCTTGAAGTTATGTACCTTGCTGTTTTCTAAGAAGCGCGAACATGGATATGGATGTGGACATGGGACACTAGTGGAGGCACGGACATGGCGGAAACACGGCAATAAAATATATTTTCGTATATTTTTATTTTCTATCTGGATTAATATTGCATCCACAAACAATCAATATTAACAAAAAGAACTCTAATTCTATATTTTTTAAGCACTTTTAAATTAACACTTACAGTTTATATTTTTTTATTTTTTATTTTTTACAGATGATCTATTAAGTATTTAAATCTACGAAGAAAATAATAAACATTCAACATTCATCAAAAGCACTAAAGAAAATGGGGGAAAAGACAACTTGGCATATCCCTAGTGTGTCCCCAAAGTGTCCCCGGTGTGTCACCTGAAAATATGTTAATTAAATAAGCGGACACGCCATGTGGCGTGTTCCATATGTGTTCCCACTGTGTCTGCTTGTCCCCGCCGTGTCCTTGTGTCCGACATGGATATGACACTTGTTTTGAAGTGTCAATGCTTCATTGTTTGTTTTAAATAGTACCTTAGTATCTATTTGGTGCATCTACAATAGTTATGTCATCTCTTAATTGAGATTTGAAGATTGAATTTTTTGTCACTGGTCTTGTTTTTATCAATAGTAATTTCCATTGAAGGTAAGCCAAACAACACTTATAAGGAGATCAATCCAACAAAAAGCTTACACCAAACTAAGGAATAAACCTAGTTCAAGAAACAAAGGAATAAGCCTCAAATGAAGCACCAAGGAGAAGCTATGTGTATATCAAGACACAAAATTCGTACTGCAAAGTAGAAGTCGATCAAAAGAGTTCGAAAATAGAATAAGTCTGGGATAAATACATAGGCTACATCCACACAGAGGGTAAGCTATAATCACACAAAAACAAAGACAGAGAAACACAAAAACCCTCAAACCCAAAATGCCTAGGCAGTGGCGGCGGATCTGGCGGCTGGAGGCAGCAAACTGGTAGAGATGCAGAAGTGGAGAAGGGGTGGGATCAGATCAGGTGGGGCTGAAACCGTGGAGGCATGAAGGTGGCAAATCTGATGGGCGGTGGCCCAATCAGGAGGCAGTGTCACTGTCTCCTTTTTCTACTCCTTTTAAAAGCACTTCTATCCAAATTGGATGGTGCATGTTTGAAAGGAACTACATATTCGTGGCAATTATTATTCTTTTTTTTTTTTTTGTTGCTCTCTCTCTCTCTCTCTCCATATAATTATGTGCAAGAATATAGTTTAATTGTATTTTATTGACCATGGTTCGTTTTACCAGGTTTTTAAATGGTTTTTACACAAATTGGATGATGCATGTTTGAAAGGAACTACATATTCTTGGCAATTATTATTATTTATTTATTTTTGCTCACCCTCCCTCTCTCTCTTTCTCTCTTCATGTTAGTATGTGCAAGAATATAGTTTAATTGTATTTTTATTGACCATGGTCCGTTTTACCTGATTTTTAAACGGTTTTTGCAGTCTTTTGGAGTTCACCGGCGTCCATTCAGTGGATTACCAAGACGTCCCTTATCTGTCAAGTATGATTTTCCACATTTTATTTATATAACGAGGTTTTTTCCCCACAATTTGATGTCAAAATTCCGTGATGCTGGTAGTATTTTGGTTTTCTCCATATGAAATGTTTGTCTGTGTCCATGTTTGTTGAATTTGTCTTCTTCTCATGCTGAATTATTTAGTTGATGCAGCATATATTTTCTGCTTAAACATTATATTAAGTGAGATTTTGGTATGACTTCCTTTAATAATGAATTTCTGGCTGCCATTGTTTTGTTCTATTTTTCAAGCAAATTTTCCTTGTAGCCTCTGCCCTTGGATTTTTTCTTTTTTCAACCCCCCCCGCCCCCTTCCCTGTCTCGAACTCTCTGACTCATGTGGTCTCTAGACTTGGGGGTTCATTGAAGACACTGTATACTTTAGATTTCTAATCTCATCAGGTCTATGTTACATGGATTCAGGTACGAGTATCTAGTGTAGGTGTGTGTCCAAACGTCAGATCTTTCTGGACCTAGATCTTAGGATAACACGTTAGGCACGTCTTAAACACACACACATTGCATATTGTATAAATACTTTTTGATAAAATTAAATAGAAATGTATTTCAAATTATATAGAAATGAATTTCAAATATATAGAATTTATCCTCTCATTTGTGTGAGAATATATAGAATTTAGCAAATGTGAGTGTCTTCTTCTTCAAACATCATTTTAAATTAGAGGATCCAAGTAAATTAGATACATGTTTCAAACATATCCCACACCCTTACCTTAGTCATATTCGGTGGACATGGGTACGTTGAGGGAGTAAAAGAGTCCATGTAACACAACATTAGGCTAGGTCCGGGTCTCATAGGAGCGCGTATGCATGTTTGACACGTGTGGGACATATGCTCATCTGTGTCATTTTTTTTTATACCAGGAGACACATTGGTCACATGTGTTACTTTAGTGGACATTTTGAGATACAATGGGGTCTTTGAGTATAATTTCAAATTATTTATGAGGGGTCAAAATAAACAAAAGAAATTGCTGCTTTAAGATGGGAAAAAAAGAGTTAGGGCTCTTCATTGGTCAACCTAAGAAAGGGTCAATGCATGTCCAAACAACCAAGTTTACTTTGAAGGTCTCATGATGGCAAGGAAGTGTCAACTGACGAGATTTTCTGGCCATCCAAATTCACTTAGGTGCATGTACATGGGGCTGTCATGCATCGGACAATGCTCATCCATGTCCTCCTTATTTGCCTTTTTTTTTTTCTGCCGGACACACAATGTTCACATGTTTCCCTTTGTCCTTCACTGTTGATGAGGCCACACAAGATTGATCCACAATTTTCTATTCATTGAACTTGTGTTGAGGAAATAATAATTATTTAAACCAACTAATTGGATGCCAATTTTGATACATAATCTTTGACTTGAAATAATTAGTGCTTGTACATCAGTAGTTTCTATCTGATCAACTCAGTGTTGACTTCCTGAATGGGAACCTGTCACTCAAATTCAAAAGGGAGGGCAGTGTGTTTTCTTTAGGGGATTGACCTGTAATATGGGCCAACTTACAGGAAGTGCCAATGTAATTTACCCTTAATTTGACTGATATTGCTGTTCATATGTCTATACTATTATTTTTTATCTGGAACTATTTTGTGACATTAAAAATTATGAGAAAATTGTATTTTAGTGAGAACAACAACTCAAAATGATTTCACTTTCATGGAGGTGTAAGTGTGCAAGTGAGAGCTATCACACATGCCACAACAACTTTCACTTGTACTGGGCACAAACTGACTTGCACCTCCATGGAAGTGCAATTATTTTGAATTGTTCCCATTAAATGCAATTTTCCAAAAAATTAATCAGTAGCTGGTTGGAACTCGAAAGCAAGCTTTGAATTCCGTTAAGGACCAAGTTCTTGAGAGAAAATGTGCATTTGAACACTAACCCAACTGAACCAATGGGGTAGCCCGTTGGTCAGAACCCCCTCACTAGGAGGTTAGTAATTCGAATCTACCCACTTGCGTGTGGGTTTTTTTCTCCCATTTTTGAAGTTTGTATTTAGTATGTGTTGTATTTGATCTTCATTATCATTATAATTTATTGGCCTTCATTTCTAGACTCCAGTAGTACTTACCGGTATTGCTTTTTTGTAGTTCTGCTGCTAGAGCTGGGAGCTCAATACCATCTTCAATGATACCTCCTTACCCTGGCAGTGTGGCTCGGGCCCGTGATCGCGTCCAGGCTCTCCAGGCATACTTTCAGCAACCCACCAATTCACCACCCGTACGCATGCCCATCATGTCTGGCACGCGGAGATCTAGCAGTCATAGGGGCGTGACTCAAGTTGGACCAGTGGCCTCATCATCTGATCAGACTGGTGGCTTCTACTTCTTCCCGCCAGCTTCGTCTGGTCGAAATTTCCCAGAAGCAGAAAATCATCCAATGTCAAATCGCTTCCATGCGTGGGAAAGAGAGCACGTGACTTCATTCCCGTTGAGCCAAGGCGACAGAGATCTGGTTTGGGGCCCATTTCATCAGGCGGGTGGTGGGTCAGATACTGCCATCAGATCCACCAGCTTTCGCCAGAGGTATGCATCTGAGAGAATGCCACCACAAAATCAGTCATAGATGACTTAATATTCTGCTTTGGTGAAGAAAAAAATGAACACTATGACTGAAATCAAAAAGTTATGTATGTTTGAGAAAGGATATATAATGCTTGGCGTCAATGACGAACTCAATACTGTGGTGTGGCCCTGAAAATATCAATTTTTGGTAGCCATGCACCTGTGTGCTGGACTGGCTGCCTCTTGTTTCTGTGCCCTGGGGATGATATATATATATATATATAAATAACATTGCATTGCATTGCATGTTCAATGGCAGAATTTCAAGGCTTATTATAGCAATTGGGCTTTACTTGTCTCATACAAGTGACTTAGGTACCTTGATGGAGTGGTGAAATTCCCAGTGATCTGGTAAAATGTTTTTGGGATGGTCATCTAGTGCTGTCCAAAACTTTAATGGTTGAATGATTTTATTTAAGTGGACATTCAAATAGCTGAAATTAGGTATGCTTCTCAGTGTTTATTTTATTTTATTTTATTTAGGAAGTCCTCCCCAGGGTTAGATTTCTCTGTTAATCATGAACTGATCTCTGTTTTAAATAAAGTTTTCCATCTATAACGTTGTTATTAGTTGTTTTGCCAACTCTCCTGTGAGTAAAGGACTACTATTAGCATCCATACCCTCTCCCTGTTGCTCCTATGGTGGAACCAGTTGCTCCTGCACCACCTATTATTGGGAATATAGAATCCAATACCACCATGGACAGGGAAGAGCAAGTTTTATGTCAGGGACAAAGACATACATAAAGTTACTTAAATATAAGAGACCACATTCGTTCACCCATTGCCATCTCTTGTTTCTGACAAGAGTCCAGGTAACTTTGAACCTCTTGTTTCTCTTGAGTCTACTGATATTGTTATTCCTGACATTACTGATCTTGATATTCCTATTGTCAAGAGAAAGGGTGTGAGATCTTGTACGCAACATCCTATCTCAAACTTTGTGCCCTACTCTCCTTTGTCTTCCTCGTATAGAACCTTTATGTCAAACATTTCCTCCGTTAGTATTCCTAACCATTTTCAGGATGCTCTCGCTACCTCTGAATGAAAACTTGCCATTATTGCGGAAATGAAAGCACTTTGTAAGAATGGCACTTGGAATTAATTGAGTTACCGAAGGGCAAACAACCGGTGGGATGCAAATGGATGTATATTGTGAAGCACAAAGCAAATGGTTTCATTGAGCGTTACAAGGCTCAACTTGTGGCAAAAGGCTTCACTTAGACTTATGGAGTAGACTATCAGGAGACTTTTGCACCAGTGGCTAAGATGAATTTAGTCAAAATACTTCCCTCTCTAGCAGTTGATTTAGATTGGCCACTTCATCAGTTTGATGTAAAAAAAAAATGTTTTCTTACATGGTGATCTATAAGAAGAGATATATATGGACATTCCTACTAGTTTTGAGGATCATTAGACAGAGGGTAAAGTATGTAAATTTCGGAAGTCGTTATATGGTCTCAAACAGTTTAAGGGTTTGGTTTGAGAAATTCACTTGGCAACATCACTTTTTAGCCTAAAAGCCAAAAAATTATTAAAAAAATCAAAAAGCTAACAACTTATACTAAAAAGTCAAAGATTTTCTTTTCTCTCTACTTTTTACACATCTTTTCGTAAAAAATCAAAAAGTCATCCCAAACATATTAGTTTTTTTTATATCATATTTTAGCTAAAAAATCAAAAAGTTACTAAAAAAATCTGTTCCCAAACGAGGCCAAGCTATGCTTAAATATGATTTCAAATAGAGTTAGGCAGATTAGTGTTGTGAAAAGCATGCCTAGGCGCAAGGTGCAGCCAAGCGCATGAAGTGTGCCTGAAGGGGCTCAAGGCGAGGCGTATTAGACGAGTCGCGCGCCTTGGACGTGACTTGTATAGGTGCCGGGAGGCACAAGGCTCACGCCTAAGTGGGCTTTTTTCTTTTCGTTTTTGATGCTAATCTAACAGTTATGATCTGTTTTCGAAAGGCTCCAACCACATAGGATTACAACTCATACAGTACAACTCAACCCAAATTAGAATACGACTGAATTCCCTAATCTATCGAAGATATCTGTGTCGTCTCTTCCTCTGGGCTCCTCTCTCGACTTCGATTTTGACTTCGATTCAAGTCAGTGCTGCTTTTTCTTCTTCTTCTTCTCCTCATTTTCTCCTTCGTTGTTTGCTACTGGGCCTGGGTGATTCGAATCGATTCGATTTGATTTGATTTTTTTCTTTTTCTTCTTTGCTGGGTGAATTTTTTCCCCCTCTTCTCCTTCTACTCCTTCTCTTCTGTTTCGCTAGTTGCTTTTTTTTTTTTTTCCCCTTCTTTTTCTTCTTCTTCTTCTTCTTCTTCTTCGTAGGTTAACTTGCTCTGTTTCGACTTCAACTCTCTCTTCCCCTCTCTCTCTTCTTCTTCTTCGTAGGTTAACTTGCTTTGTTTTTTTTTTTTGCTTCTTCGACTTCAACTCTCTCTCTTCTTTTTCTCCTCTTCCTCCTCCTCCTCTTCTACTTCGCTGGTTTTTTTTTTTTTTTTTCCTTCGACTTCGACTTCGACTCTCTCTCTCTCTCTCTCTCTTCTCCTTTGCTCTCTATACTTCTTATTATGGTAGTGAAAACTGCAATAATCACAGTTGAATCTTTGTTAGGAACAAAAAAATTGTAAATAATTAATTTATCACATCACACACATTACATTACATTATACTGAAATTGTATTTCATTTATTTGATGTGTTGTGTAGTAGAAAATGACATCTGAAAGTAATAAAAAGGAACCCGCGTGACAACAACTCAAATAAGTTAGAATGTAATTTTTGTGGCAAAATATCAAATGGAGGTGTTTATCGAGTGAAACAACACCTTGTGGGAGGTTATAGGAATCTCATTGCCTGCCCGAAGTGTCCACCTCATGTAAAAGAAGAGATTAGAGAGTTCATGTCCAAAAAGAAGACGCAAAAAGAAGAAATGAATATGTTGCTTGATTTTGATGACATGGACATGGAAGATGAAGGTGAAGATGATGTTGTTGTTGAGATCAATCCACGCTGTAAATTGATAAGTAGTAGCAGCCATGGTTCATCCAAATTTAACCTAAAAAGGCCAAAGAGAAAGGGCCTATGGATGTTTACTTCACACCCAAACCTGAATCAGTGCTGAAAAATTGAAAAAAACAAGCAAAAGGGAAGCAAACAAAAATTGATGAAAATGATCCTTACAAAAAAGAAATGAGAGCTCGGGCAGTGCAAAGATTTGCAAGGTGGATGTATGATGCTGGTATCCATTTTAATACAGTAAATTATGAGAGTTTTGGACCAATGATTGGAGCCATTGGGCAATATGGTCCTGGTATGAAGCCACCAGCTTACCATGAAGTGCGGATTACCCAACTCAAAAAAAAGGTGAAACATACTGAAGATTTGATGAAGAATCATAAAGAGGACTGTGCAAAATATGGGTGTTCCGTAATGGCTGATGGTTGGATTGATAAGAGAGGGAGGACATTGATTAACTTTTTAGTGAATTGTCCAAGAGGAACCATGTTTGTTGAGTTAGTTGATGCTTCTAGCTATTCAAAGGATGGACAGAAGCTATTTGAATTACTAGACAAGCTTGTGGAGAAAGTTGGAAAAGAGAATGTGGTGCAAGTTATCATTGATAGTGCTGTAGCTAATGTGTTGGCGGATAAGAATCTTTCCTCCTTCCTTACTTCAAAATTGTTTACTCATAGTTTGTTTTGTAGTTAAAATTTAAAAACTCGAAAATAATAATTTTGTGTTACATTATAGGGAGGTTTTTGGAAGCCAAGTATGAACACTTGTATTGGACACCATTTGCTGCTCATTGTTTGGACTTGATGTTAGAAGACATTTTCAAGATACCCCGACTGAAAAAGACATTTCAAAGGGGTATTGCAGTACATGGCTACATTTATAACCGCCCTACTTTGCTAAACATGATGAGGCGCTATACAAATCTCAAGAATTTGATCAAGCCTGCAAAAACTAGATTTGCAACTGCCTTTCTGACTTTGTCTAAGATGCATCAACAAAAAAACAATTTAAGAAAGATGGTCACTTTTAAAGACTGGACCTCAAGCAAATGGGCAAAGGAACCACGCGGTAAAAGAATGACACAAACTTTGTTGATGCCTTCATTTTGGAATAATGCTGTGTTTGCCCCTAAGGTCTCGAGTTCTCTCGTCAAAGTGCTTAGATTGGTTGATACTGAGAAGAAACTTCCCATGGGATATATTTATGAGGCAATGGATAGGGCAAAAGAATGCATTGTAAGTTCGTTTGATCATAAAGAAGAGAAATATAATGAAATCTTCGAAATCATTGACAAAAGGTGGGATCTTTGCATGCAGTTGTGCACTTTCTTAGCCTAGAATTCTTTTATCCAAAAGCGTTAGAGGTGCAAAAAGATCATAAAGTGATTAATGGGTTTTATGAATGCATGCAAAGGTTGGTCTTAGGTGTCGCTGTTCAAGATTTGATTATTAATGAGATGAGTATTTATACGAAGGTTGAGAGCCTTTTTGGCAAGCCTATTGCGATTAGGCAAAGAAATACAAGGGCACCAGGTAATATATTATAGACTCTATTTTTAGTAATACTTTTAGTCAAACTCAATGCGTGGTAACAATTATTTTTAACTAGTGATTATTGCAGTTGATTGGTGGGCATCATATGGTTCTAAAACCCCAAATTTGCATACTTTTGCCATAAAAGTCCTTAACCTAACATGTAGTTCATCGGGTTGTGAACAAAATTGGAGTGTATTTGAACATATGAGTATTTAACATTCTAACTAAGTTTTGGTGAATTCAAATATTTTTTATTCTCATTATATGTAATTTAATATCTTTCTGATACTTGCAGCTTCATAACAAGAAAAGAAATAGATTGGAACACCAACGTCTCATTGATTTGGTGTTTGTCAAATATAATAGAACATTGAGATCTAGATTTGACTTGCGTAACACTCTTGATCCCATATCTTTGCGAAATATTGATGAAAACAATGAGTGGTTGCTTGGAAGGATGGATGGATGGAGAATCAGATGAGATAATGAGCCAGTGTTTGATGATGATGATGGCTTGACGTGGGCCACTGCTGCTAGAGCTTCTGGATTAGAATAAAGTAGTCATGCAAGTAGAGCAACAAGTTCATACTCAAAGGCACTGAAGATATCTAAATCATCAAGATCAACTCCACTTCAATTAATAGATGAGGAGGAGGCGGGGCTTAGATGACACAGATGAGGAAGATGTTGAGGGATATAAATCAACTGATGGAGAAGAAGATGATGGTTTGCTTGCCATTGATGTTGAGGATGACGATTGACTGACCTAACCTAACCTAACCTTTCTTATGATATTGATGTTTTGAAATGTTAAGACTTATATTAGTATTTGTTGAATATTTATGTTTTGAATGTTTAGTGTTTATATATATATATTTTTTTTGGTTGAATGTGGATTATTTTATCTTTGAAAATTGGAATGCTATATAATGTGCACTTTCATGGCTTTGAGAATTATTCTATTATTTGCCTTGATTACTTTTTATCTTAAAAAAATTATTTTAGTACTATAAATGATTACTTTATGTTAATTTATCTATTTTTTATTAAGATTGTGCGCCTTGCTTCAATAAAGCCCGCGCCTCGCCTTATGCCTTGCCCCTAGGCCCCAAGAGACCTTTAGCGCCTTCGTGCGCCTTGAGCCTTTAAAACACTGAGGTAGATCACACTTTGTTTGTGAAATATTCCTCATGTGGTAAGACTACAGCTCTTATTGTTTATGTGGATGACATAGCGCTTATAGGCGATGATAGTGAGGAAATACCTCTGTTGAAGAAATATTTAGCTTGTGAGTTTGAAATCAAAGACTTTGGGAACTTGAAGTATTTTTTGGGAATCGAAGTTGCTCGCTCCAAGGATGGAATTTTCATCTCACAAAGGAAGTATGTTCTTGACCTTTTGAAGGAAACATGGATGCTTGGATGTAAGGCCTGTGATACCCCACTGGAACCTAATCCAAAACTTGGTGATGATGAAGGAGGTGCAACTGTTGATAGGGGGAGTTATCAGTGACTCGTGGGTAATTTTATTTACTTATCTCACTCTCGTCCTAATATTGCTATTGCTGTCAGTATGGTTAGTCAGTTTATGCATGCTCCTCGTCAAATTCACTTAGAGGCTGTTATGAGAATTCTGAGGTACTTGAAATCTTCTCTTAGAAAGGGTCTTTACTTTTTAAAACATGATCACCTCAGAGTGGAAGCCTATATAGATGCTGATTGGGTAGGGTCAATAACTAATAAGAGTTCTACATCAGGATATTGTACCTTTGTGGGCAGCAATCTTGTTACTTGGAGGAGTAAGAAACAGAATGTGGTGACTAGATCAAGTGCAAAAGCTGAGTTTAGAACTATGATACAAGATGTGTGTGAACTCTTGTGGATTAGACTGTTGTTGAGTGATCTAGGGATGGGCGAGACAGACTCTATGCAACTATATTGTGATAATAAGGTTGCCATCAATGTAGCTCACAATCCTGTTCAACATGACAGAACAAAGCGTATTGAGATTGAACACCACTTCGTCAAGGAGAAACGCACTAGCAGCATGATATGTACTCTTTTTGTGAAGTCAAGCGAACAACTTGCAGACATCTTCACCAACGGAGTTGGGAGTAAACCATTTCATGACATTCTAGGCAAGCTGGGCATGCAAGATATCTTCGTACCAACTTGAGGGGAAGTGTTAGAATATTTCCTTGTTTCCTTGTTTAGATTAGATTGTAATTGATTGATTGTGATTCCTTAATCAGTTAGTCAATCAATCAATATAAAATGTGATTCCTCAATCAGTGCTTTAGGGCTTCCTTTTGTAACAGTTGATTGATTAATATAAAAGGTGAGAATATCATAATCATCACCCAAGCTTTGTATTCTCTTAAATTACACTTCCCTTCTTCTTTTTGATGAGAAGATAAACTTTCTGTGAAACAGTAAAAGAATGGCGCACAGATGCTACAGATGATATCAGCTAAAACTGTGGTGCTTCTCTCACCCATTTGCTAGTATCTTAGACTTTTGGACCATACTTGATCTGAAAACCATTGTTCTAGTTGCTAATTTCATGCACATGATTGAAGCGTCAAATCCTATATTTAAAGCTGTCTCGCTTGCCTTGTCAAGAAATGCTCGTCTCCTTGCATTCTGAAAATTGAACCCTTCATGAGAACAATAGACTGTTTAAACATATCTTGAGACTTGTCAGTTGCTCTTTTTGAAAGGCTGCTGGCTCATTGTGATCCATTTTCAAGATAACTGGACAAATATTGACTAGCTAACATCATAGAAGTGATCAAATATTTCTTATTGCTTTCAAGTTTCGGCTACCACCTGTACCCAAGCCTTATTTGACCTCAAAACTTCCATCTGCTTTAGTAATTAACACTTGCATGATGAGGGTTCCAATTCTCTATGAGCTGCCTACCACTCTTTGTCATCTAATGTTGGGCATTATGAAAATTCTTTCGCATGTTTCAAGGGATTGGAGTAGACCTTATTTCTTAAACACATACATTTCTCTTCTTCCAAATGGAGATTTCTTAATGTATCTTTTTCATCCTTTTGTGATACTTTATGTCTGCCTGTGATACAAAGTAGCCTAACTGCTTGTATCAGTTTTAACTCGGAGAGGCTGCGACCACTCTCATTTAGCAATGTCACTAAGCTGTATTACACGATTGAGGTCTCCATTTGTGAAAAAATCATCACTAATATATTTTCATTATCAGATGTAAATTTATCTAAAATTTGATGTCAATGTTGATAGTATCAGCAACGTGAGACAAAAGCCTGAGTAATTAGATGCTTGCTGCACTCTCATGTGTTGTCGTTTATCAGTTTATGAACTTGGCTCTGAGTTGAATACTTGCTTGTGCATTGTCAGTATGAAGAAGGGCTCTTCCATATCTTCACAGACTTTGATTTCCAAACTGCCAGAAATTTTTATAATGTTCAATTGTTTGTATGTGATATAGGTCAGTCATTTTGCTGAAGAGCGAAGTTTGTAAAGGGCACTATTCATCTTTATGAAGCCTAACATGTTTGGTTTCTTCTTCTTATTTTTTCATTAGATTCCAAGACGCTGAGGATGACTGCACGGAGGCCTTAAATTTAGATGATCGTGAAATCAAAGCCTATTCACGTCGATCAACAGCTAGAAAAGAACCTGGAAAACTTAAAGAATCAATTGAGGGTATTTAATTCCTTCAAATATTTGTTTTGTTGAAATTATTGATTAACTGAATCCTTTCTGATCATTTAGTATTTCTGATTTGATAAGTATACCTTACTGCAGATGCTGAGTTTGCCCTGAGGCTGGAGCCTCACAACCAGGAGATCAAAAAGCAGTACGCTGAAACCAAATCTTTGCATGACAAGGTAAAAACTTCACCACTCCCAGACGTATGTTGCTTCTAAATTGTAGCATAGAACCTACTTTGGGCTCATCATGATAATCTTAATGTGTCTGGCGATTGTAAATGCCCATGGCTTGAGATGTTGTCTATACACTGGCTAACTGGAACTTTGGTGGATCTATGACACCATGACGAGGAAATAGGTGCATTGCCTGTATGAATCGCGTTACCATACAGTTCTTTTTATATAGGTTTTTCTCACCTCATGGAGCTGTATATTTGGCCTTCAATCCACAGTTTTAATTTGGGAGTGGAGCTCAGTATAATAATATATTTTTGAGTCAAGCTTGATGCAGCAATAAGTGCAATGGGGTGGAGCTCCACAGGTTTAACAACTATCATAGCTTGAATTCCCACCTACAGACCAGCCTTTTCTAGATACCATCGTGTTATATGGCATGTAGTGCCTCTCGTTTTTTCCCATCTTCTGACTAAAGTTTATTGCGTTCACAATACTTTTTTAAGTTTCAGGGTTATGTTTCACTATATTGGGGTAGCTGGAAAATTGAACGTCAAATGTAAATTTAAGTACTTCATGAATGATTCAATTTCTGATTTTTTATATATACAAAATATTTTCAAATTACTGAGTTCTCTTTATAATGGTTTTGCTAGTGTTCAATGTAAAATTATACGAGTACTATGGTGTTTGTTGTGCTGAAAAAAATGGTAATATTTGATATCCTTGCTTGTCTGTTTGGAACCATAAGTATACCGTCTTTGCGATGACCAGCTTGGAAATGCATATGGTGTTATTACCTAGTTGATATGAGGTTTATCAATTCAAAGGACAGAGAGTTTAAATGTCTTGCCGTTTTATACCTGGATGGTAGAGTTTACAGAAGATATGAAAAAAAGTGGGATTCAACAGAAGCTAAGCTTTAATCTGCCCCATATATGTGGGGAGCTGGTGCTGTGTGGCTTCTTTTAGAATGAATAAGATGCCCGTGTTTCTTCTCTGATTTTTTTCTCCCTGGCCTGTCCCTAAGCTACCTAGCAAAAGGATAACTGTATGTGTTTTATGTTACTGCTATTATAATTTGCACTCATTCAACTCCTTAGCAGTCACTCAAACTAACTTTTACAGGAGATACTGAATAAGGCATCTGGAGCATTGAGAAGTTCTGTGCAGAAAGTGGGAAAGTCAAAGGCGGAAGTGAACGGACATGTTGGGGCTGTACAATCTGTATCAAGAAGTTCACCGAAAATGGTAACGGCTGCAATTCAAGAAGATCATAACAAGGTATAAATTACAAATTGTTTTGTCTTTCCTTTGTGATCACTCTAAATAGTTTACTTATGATTTGCTTATTGTTGGAAAGGCTAAAAAGAAGGACAAATGCGTATATGAGAAACTTATTCCTATGTTTAATGTATTCCCAAGGAGCAGGACCTGCCATTCTAACCCCTCTTGGGGACTATATTCATAAATGCAAAGTTTATGCCTGGCTGATGTTGTTTATCATCCTATAAATCACTTGATTTGGTAATTGTTATAAAAATTATTGCAAATGGAAAAGAATAGTGATTGGATCGTGTGTCTTTGGCAAATCTACAGTAGAAAACAAGGTTCCATTGTAACAGTCAAATATAATTTACTGAAAAAATCTGATAATGTTAGAGCTTGCCAGGAAATACTTCTAGCGGATCCAATGAAGGACTCCTTACATTTTCAAAATTACATTTTAGCGTAAAATTTTGAAAATGTCTTTCAATTTGCCTCCTCTAAAATTATATATATGCCACCTGAAGGTTGTTTGTTATCTATCTCTTTTATCTTTTTCAACAAAATCCCTATAATTTGCTCATTCAATTTTATTTTTACAATACATTTCCTTTATATATATATATGCATATCACATTATATATATATATATAAATATATTTAATATTTATATGTTGTAATAAAGTTTTTTTTTCATATCTTCTTAACTAAAATATGACTTCTTTATTGCCTGTTGGCTCCTTTGAGATGTTAAAACTTAAAATTATTGAGATTTTGTAAAACAATAGATTGGTTGTTTGAATTACGAGGATAATTTTTTCCTATTCTTCTTCCAACAAATTTAACTTGCCATTAACTAGAAAATGGGCATAGGTTGAATCCCTATTTGCTTCTCGAAGAAATCAAAGAAAACATCTCCTTTTATTATGTGTATTTTATTGGTATTTTCTATTTTTATTATTGTGATGTGTATGATATTGGAATACTTTTGAAATATTCTAAGGCTCCATTTGGATACGTGGATTTGAAATGAAGGGATTTGATGTTCAACTTCATAAAATTGTAAGAAGGTTGATTATGGATGTATAGATTGATAATTCTAAAGTAAGGGATGCATGGAGATAGGAAAGATGCTTTTTGTTAATATTTTTATACAAGTAGAATCATTCATGGAAGGATTTCAAATAACCATGTTCACTTAGTGTTAAAACCTATCACCTACTTCACCCACTTCACCTACTCCACTACACCTACTCCACCCACTTCACCTACTCCACTTCACCTACTCCACCTACTACCTATTCTTCTCTTCTATATATAGGAATCATTGTAAACATAACAATATATGAATCAATAATACAATTCTTTATTTCTCTTTATACATTAAATTTCTACACTTAGTATTTCAAATCCATTAATCTAAAACTCGCAAATCCATTCTTGAAATCTGTAACTAGAATATTATATTGAAATAGATGTTATACTCCTTGGTGTTACTGAATGCATTCATTTGAAATCCATGTATCCAAATGGAGCCCGAGTGTTCTGTGTCCCAAACCAACCTTGTTCTATAATTTGGCTTGTTGTCCTCCCTCCATCAGCCAAAATATTGGCTCCACAGGAGGTACAGTTTGTCTTCTATTTGATTCAAGAAGGATGCCAAATTGGTACTTGCTTCCGCAATTAAAAATCCCAAGATCACCATTTAGTGCATCTGTTATTTGAATGCATGAGGCTACCTGATTTTTTGAATTAATTGCTTGCAATGTACTTGAGAAGAGAACAGGGTGGTAAATGGAAATCATGAGATGATGAGAACAATGGAGTTTTCATGTTGTTGTGTTTCCCTTAGCATTTGAAGTTGTAAAAACTTCTTGAGTATACTGTTTGTTGCTACAATTTTATTTCTGAACTTCCAAATGCTGTTGGCAGGACAGTGATGGACAAGTTCCTGCAAAGACATCTATGTTTATCGAGGAAATAGAAAACAGAAGTATGAGAAGTAAAGGACAAGAAGCAAATGCCTCTTGTGAAGATGGTGTGCAGAGTTCTGGTTTGGAGAGCTCTAAGGTCTTATATTTAGATCCTTGCTTAATTACAGAAGTTTGTCTTCTATTTGATTCAAGAAGGATGCCAAATTGGTACTTGCTTCCGCAAATTTTTTTAAAATCCCCTTACTTTTCTATCCCTTTCTTCTCCCTGGTAGGCAATGAATGTGAAGAATGTTTAGGTTCTAACAGATTTAGCAATGTCCATAAGTAGAATACTACAATCCTCCTCCACTGAGTTAAAAATAGAGAAAATCATTTTATTCTTGGACACCTTGTTTCCATCCCATGTTTTCTTTAAGGGTTAGCAAGAGCCCTTATAACCACAGCTGCTAACTATCTATGAATTCCTTTTTCCTTAATATTATTTTTGTTTCACTTCTATTGTTGTGGCTAAGATAACAAGTGTTGTTTTACTTCTATTGCTATGCTCGATATCTTAGCAAATGAAATATATTGTGGAACAGATAATAGAGGATGACTGCTAAAACTGATTACTTGCAATTTGGAAATAACCACATTTACCAAGGACTTAATATGAATGGCCATCCCTCCTTGTCTAAATATGGAACTGCATGTAATAAAAACTAAGTTTGTCCATTATCATTTTCAAGTGGCTGTAATTCGTGATGTCTGGAATATATTTTATATCACTACAAATTTAATTAATAAAGTTTTTTACTACCGGCAAGTTAGAGATCCCAATGGCTTTTATATTACCAGGAAGGAATGTTTTCAACATGAACAAATGTAAGAATACTCCTTATAAGTTAATATGCTGTTTTATGGCATTCCATGAAATTTTTTATGCTGAGGTTGCTCCCATTTCACCTTTTGGCAAGTTTGCTCTCTGTTTTCTTGTTTGACACTGTTCCTTGTTATAATTCTTCATAGAAAAATCACAAAAAGCAAGAGCTCAAACCATCAGTGCAGGAGCTTGCTGCTCGAGCAGCTTCTCGTGCCATGGCTGAAGCTGCAAAAAACATCACACCACCAAATTCAGCTTATGATACCCTTACAGCTTACTCGTTGGGGTTAAAAATCCCAAGATCACCATTTAGTGCATCTGTTATTTGAATGCATGAGGCTACCTGATTTTTTGAATTAATTGCTTGCAATGTACTTGAGAAGAGAACAGGGTGGTAAATGGAAATCGTGAGATGATGAGAACAATGGAGTTTTCATGTTGTTGTGTTTCCCTTAGCATTTGAAGTTGTAAAAACTTCTTGAGTATACTGTTTGTTGCTACAATTTTATTTCTGAACTTCCAAATGCTGTTGGCAGGACAGTGATGGACAAGTTCCTGCAAAGACATCTATGTTTATCGAGGAAATAGAAAACAGAAGTATGAGAAGTAAAGGACAAGAAGCAAATGCCTCTTGTGAAGATGGTGTGCAGAGTTCTGGTTTGGAGAGCTCTAAGGTCTTATATTTAGATCCTTGCTTAATTACAGAAGTTTGTCTTCTATTTGATTCAAGAAGGATGCCAAATTGGTACTTGCTTCCGCAATTATTTTTAAAATCCCCTTACTTTTCTATCCCTTTCTTCTCCCTCGTAGGCAATGAATGTGAAGAATGTTTACGTTCTAACAGATTTAACAATGTCCATAAGTAGAATACTACAATTCTCCTCCACTGAGTTAAAAATAGAGAAAATCATTTTATTCTTGGACACCTTCTTGTTTCCATCCCATGTTTTCTTTAAGGGTTAGCAAGAGCCCTTATAACCACAGCTGCTAACTATCTATGTTTTCCTTTTTCCTTAATATTATTTTTGTTTCACTTCTATTGTTGTGGCTAAGATAACAATTGTTGTTTTACTTCTATTGCTATGCTCGATATCTTAGCAAATGAAATATATTGTGAAACAGATAATAGAGGATGACTGCTAAAACTGATTACTTGCAATTTGGAAATAACCACATTTACCAAGGACTTAATATGAATGGCCATCCCTCCTTGTCTAAATATGGAACTGCATGTAATAAAAACTAAGTTTGTCCATTATCGTTTTCAAGTGGCTGTAATTCGTGATGTCTGGAATATATTTTATATCACTACAAATTTAATTAATAAAGTTTTTTACTACCGGCAAGTTAGAGATCCGAATAGCTTTTATATTGCCAACATGAACAAATGTAAGAATACTCCTTATAAGTTATAATATGCTGTTTTATGACATTCCATGAAATTTTTTATGCTGAGGTTGCTCCCATTTCATCTTTTGGCAAGTTTGCTCTGTGTTTTCTTGTTTGACACTGTTCCTTGTTATAATTCTTCATAGAAAAATCACAAAAAGCAAGAGCTCAAAGCATCAGTGCAGGAGCTTGCTGCTCGAGCAGCTTCTCGTGCCATGGCTGAAGCTGCCAAAAACATCACCCCACCAAATTCAGCTTATCAGTTTGAGGTTTCTTGGCGAGGACTTGCTGGTGATCATACTCTACAAGCTCGTTTGTTGAAGGTCTGCAATGATGATCTTACTTTGCAAGCTTTTACATATTGTTTTTTTCTCATATTCAACTCAAGCACATAGCTGGTGAAGGTGCCAGCTAGCTTAGCTAGAAAGTCTCTTGTTGTTTACTCTCTTTTTTTCTCCTTAAAAAAAAAGGTCTTTTGGTGTGATACCAAAAACTTGGGATCGATTCCCACATTTGCCTAGGGGGAGGGCTACCCGCATTGTGTAGCTATCACCTTCGAACCAGAAACAACTACATATCTTGTAATTTGAGAATGCAAAGTGTCTGATTTGCATATCTGTTGACAATTTATTTATTTTGTCCCCTCAGTTTGTTGAACTTCTGATTGGCCCACCTGACTATTGGTTTTTGCATGATTAGGTGACATCACCAGTTGCATTACCACAGATTTTTAAAAATGCCATGTCTGCTCCAATGCTAGTTGACATTATTAGGTGTATTGCCACCCTTTTCACGTAAGTAGATCAGTTCTCTTCTGATAATTTTGTCTTGAATATATCAACTCCTGTTAGATCAATTGCAAAAGGTTCTCATGGTTTATATATGTATATATATATATATGTTTTTGCAGGGAAGAAATGGATCTGGCTGTCAAATATTTAGAAAACTTAGCCAAGGTGTCTAGATTTGACACGATCATGATGTGTCTTTCATCTACAGATAGAGCTGGTATGTTTTTATTAAATAATCTTTGTACTTTCAAAAGCTGCAACATTTATGTATTTGTATAGCATCTATATTTTATATTTTGTACAAATCATCTATATTATTATACAAGTAAATGAAATGTTTGCCTAACAATGCCGTTGGCTTTGCATTGTAATCATGTTTGAAATTTGTAGTGGCAAGTCTGTAAGCTATACAATATTGATGGAATAGTTTGGAAAACCATCTAAGACTGATTGTGAGTGCTACAAGATGATCATGGTTTTGGATGGGCTCTTCAATGATGTAAAATGGGCACAGATACACCCTCCTTCAAGTAGTGAGCCCAAAATTAATATGATGCAGCAGCAAATGACTCTTGTTTTAGGGATGACTTTAGTTGGTTTATAGAGCCTAGAAAAGGTACTAAAATGTGAAGATTTTAGGGTTTCAAAAGGGGTAGGATTACATTAGTTTAACGACGGAAGAAGAGAGAATTTGGAGACTGTTTTGGGGCTGTGAACAGTAACTACAGTTGTTTGTGTCTTCCTCTAGGCACTAGGGTTCAATAGTTGTTAGCAAGGGATTGAGGTTGTGAAATAGGACTTCTAGGGTTAGGTGTAAGGTTGAAACAAATTTGTTTATAGGCTAAAGTGAAGGACAAATAAAGTTAATTAAGAGGAGAATAAAATTTTAGGCATCGTGCTTAGAACCTAAAAAGCATCAAATACCTAGGGTTAGAATTGCATCATGTAATCACAATAGAGCTTAAGTAGAAGATTACATGGCTTTGTCTAAACTATAAACTTAAATCTCCCAACTCTAGTATTACTTCGATTTACATTTTAGAAACCAAGACTTTTGACTTCCAAAACCTATATAGAACCAACTAAAAGGCAAATTTGGAGACCAGTAAACTTTGACTTGTGTAAAATTAACTAAAAGACAAAGCATAATTGACTGGTAATATGACCCATGGATGACCCCTATAGCCCAATGTCCAAAAATCGTGAAATTGTCAACAGACTGCTGGCCTATAAAAATAAAAATCACATAGAAAACCAACCAGAGCAATACATATCCTAAATATCATAAAATAAGACTAAAGCCGGAAAACTTTATATACATGGTTCCAATTAATCTTCGGTATGTTTCTCTTGAAACAAACCAAATTCTGAACTTAGCCGCTGCTTTAGTTTTGTTTTTCTTGCTTGTCTTATGGACTGCACATTTCAATCATCAAAGAAAAGTAGCAAAAGGATTCATACTGTTGCAGGCATGGTGTCGTTTACCTCAGGCAGTAATAAATCTAATACTTGAGCTTGGTTAAATGCAACCATCTATACTGAATTCTACTCTTGGAATATGAAAGTGAAGAGGCCAGGGTTGTTATTCATTTAACAAAGCGAGTCAAATGCAACATATGGTGAGAAGTTTGAAAATATATATATACAAGTATTGTAAGAAGTTGCAGCTTAATATCTTCGTTATGGCGTCATATCTAGCTAGATGGTTTTAAGTTTCTTACCGATTGTTTAAGGAAAAAAATATAATTAAACAAGAAGAATAGTCGTCCTCAGCTCTCTCTCTCTCTCTCTCTCTCTCTATAAATATGTATACTTGTGTGTGTACTATTATATAAAATAAACAATCATTTGGTGTCGCCCATGAGGTTTTCACATGCCTAAATTATCCTCCCAATCAAATAAAAATAACCATTCTTTTTATATTATTTTGGTTTGACCAATAAAACAATAAAATTACGCGAGGCCATTTCATCTCATCTTTAAATCCCAGTTCATACACAATCTTTAACAATTTCTCAACAACCCATTATATTCGGTTACACAATCCGTAGAAATTTAAAACAGTTCCAAGTTCATGTTTCCAAATACCAGTCACCCTACTTAAAATAACCACCCACTTCTTCATATTCTCCATAAAATCAATAACATAATTTTAACATAGCTTGCACATGCTCTAGTGTGTGTGTATATATATATATATGTGGGGTTGTGGTGTGGCACTCCGCATACTGTGGAGAAAAAGAGAAACTAGTTGAATTGACTTGGTCTTTTTGTTCAAACAGATCTCCACAGGATATGGGATGATGTATTTTGCAACAATGCAACTCCAATGGAGTATGCGGAGAGGCTTGATAAACTGCGCTCCAGGTACTGCCGCAAACAATGATGTTATTGGATACGGGATTTTGGTAAAAAGATGTCACAATCAATCTGAGTGTTTTGTCTAATCTGTATTTCATTGTATATCGGTTAAACAAGAAATCCTGACACTGCTCTACCAGTTTTGGTCGCTGAACTTTTGAGTGGGACAGCTTTAAACTGTTTGTTGGGATGTTACAGAAGATCCTAGTTTGTTTATTATATTTAACTCATGCATTTGATTGTGCTCAAACAAATATACCTATGTGGGATGTTTATGGTGGATTCATTTGGAGGGAAAAAAGGGAAAATAATGTGGTTTGCTTGAGCTTGATGTAACTGTTTGATCTCTAGAGGTGCAGCAATGGTGGTGTTACTCTTTACTCCATAACTTTCATTGTTGAAACTTTTGAAAAACATCACATAAAGTGAGTATGTTTTCTATGATTCAAGCCATTAAGACAAAGGGGAAATTAGTAATCAGTGTATCTTTTCAAAAATATTTACAAATCAGTGGTAAAGTTTATAAATATTAATAATTAAATTTATAAATTTTTTCACTAATCTGTAAATATTTTGTTAACATATACCGCTGATGTAATTTTCCCTTAAGACAATTGGCCATATTTGATTTATTTCATTGTTTTGTTTGAGTACTTTGATTGTTCTTTGTTTTATTTCTTTGTTTTATTGGCTGTGATTATCTGAGTATTGAAGTTAAACTTTTTCCATGCTGGTATATGTCGAATTATTTGAACATTGTTGAACTCTATGTTAAAGAGGCATGATAGTAGTGCTTTATTTATATATACATATAATTAAACTATTTGAGCTTGAAATAATTATAAATAAATAAAAAAATTAGATTGGCTTATTAAGGAAGTTAAATTTGAACATGTTTTTAAAATTTATGAAGTTTCAAGTTAAAAGTTTAAACAATCCATTAATGGACTCAGTTTTAAATTTTTTTATTTGTTTTTAATCTAAAGTATAAACTTATTTCTATTAAGTAAAATCAACCCGAAAAAAATGATATTTTAGTTATTAAAAGTAATGTAGGTGTATATAAAATATCTAAAATATCAATTTTTGGTATTTTAATAACTATTGTTTTTTTTTTTTAGCAATTGGTTTATGGTTTAGATTGAAAACCAAAAAAAATAAAAATAAAATAATTTAAATTTAAATTTTTTACAAAGTTAAACTTGAATTTTTATTTTTATTTTTTTTGTAATTTTTCCATTATTTTTTTTCTGTTAGTTGATTTATGTTTTTTATGCTATAGGACTGTCAACAAGTTATTTTTTATCTAATTATTAATAAAAATTAGTTTTAGGAGTAAAGTGTGAAAAAATTAAAATTTGAAGGGTCAAAATGAAAAAAAAAATAAATTATAATGATCAAAGTGAGAAAATTACTAAACATAAAGAAAGGAAAGTGTAACATATTAGAAAGTCCCTAATATGGGTAATAATATGGAAGAAATAGTCAATCATATACCCACCTCTTAATTGATAGTGTACAATAGTAGCTAACTAAGCTATTCCGATTAGTTAACGGTTTTCAATATTTTGTCCATGAGTTTCTATACAAATGTGTTAGATAATATTTTTTCTTCTCACAAACGAGTCAATACGTTCGTTAAAAAATTTGCGGAAAAAGAATCTGTGAAATTTAAATGCTAAAATATAGTCTAAATGCTTGAATTGAGGATGAAATAGAATAGCATTTAGAAATTTTGATTAATAAGTTAATAAATGTATTTACTATTTAGTAGAAATAATTTTTTCTACTATTCTACACCATGTGATTTCTTCTATAAATTGCAATGCAACTCATTTGTTTGATGTAATGTGAGAACCATTGAAATGTATATTTAATTACATAGTTGCATCCTAAAAATTTATAAGATTTTTAAAGAATCAAATTTTTTCATAGTGAACAACTCTTGACACTAGCCTTTAGTCTTATTTTCAACGTCGAATACACAAAGCAAAGTGTATAGACCTACGTGAATAATAGAAATCGATTGAATTTTATGGTCTTTGGGCTCATTTGGAAAGTGGGATGGTGTTTTGACTTTTTTTTTTTTTTTTTTTAGTTATTTTAGTCTGGGTTAAAAAGTTTTATTTGTGAAGGATTTTTGATTTTTTTGTGAGAGAAAAAATATAATAATTATGAGTTAGATGTGATATTTTGCCTTATTGAGTTAAAAAGTTTATTTTATTTTTTGTGACTAAAATAATCAAAAAAAATTTCAAACTTGGCTTCCGAAACGAAGCCGTTTGTCTTCTTTTTATAGCTAGTTTTGGACTATTTGAGCTAATGTAAGATTCCATCTCCTATAATTCTATCTCATTTAGACTTTCGATACCTAAGATAATACTTGTCTTAGAGTACTTGCACGCATCTCTTCCACTAAGTAGCATTCTTTCACCTAGAGCAAATCAGTTACTCTTTAATTGACACCAATTTAGCTAAAGCGACTTGTGTTTTGATAACCAACCTTATTTTACAGCTCAGCCCAGTCATTACACTCATAAGTGTATGGCTTTATCTAATCCATGATAAACCGATCATCCATTGCATAGACTTGGCATAGACTTGGTTAGCACACAAGCAAACCACACAGTGGCGGAGCCACCATGTGATCAGGGGTCACGTGTCCCTCTGAATTTTTAATTTTTAATTTTTTATTTATTTTTACATTTATATATAATAAAATTTTAAACAAAAATAATATTTAGAATAAAATGTCTAAAGATATTTTTAAATTTATGAAAACAATAGTGATTGCTTTATTGAAAATGAAATGACTACAATAAATTATATTTTTATATATGAAAATTTTTTGAAAAAATCTCAATATAAAGATAATATCCATAATTATTTATATGTAAATATAATTAATCTCACTATATATATGTAAAAATTACTAGAGTATTAGTTATATTTGCATGTAGAGTTCACCCTTCATATATTGTTTTACTATTGGTTGGTAATATCATATGTCAATAATGATGTGATATCACTATTATATGAAATTTTTACATAAATTTTGTAAAAATTTGATTTATCTTACCATTATATAATTTATATTAAGACTTAAATATATGACTTTTTTACATTGTCCGTGATACACTAGTTACACGCAATACTTTTTTTTTATTTTACTCGAAATTGATTGTAAAATTTTATGTGAAATACTTTTTTAATAATTTATTTAAGTTTTTATTCTTAATATTAATTCAAAAATTATTATTATCTTCTTATTGTTGGTTATGAAAAAAAAAAAATTTAAAGTTGTAATCAATAAGTGCCCCTTTTGATTTAGTTTCCTGATTCCGCCACTGAAACCACACCATCTATCAACTTACCCGGTAATTAACTTATTTGGTTTAGCTAACCAAATTTGCTCAGTTCAAGCCGTTCAGCACAAAACCCCAAAGGCCCTGTTTGATTCCAAGATATAAAAAAAGTGGAATTAGATATTATATACTGTGTGATCTACATATCCCATGTTTGTAATTTTTTTTAGAGAGGATATAATATACTATGGGATTGTATATCTCCCAAAATTGGAGGATATACAGTACCACCATCCCCCCATTATATCATATTTATTGAATTTAATTTAATATAATATTATTGAATTTAATTTAATATAATTTTTGAATTTCATATAATATAATTTTTTTTATCATTATCAGGTTGACATTAATATAATATAATTTATTTTTTGTTTGGAAAAATTATTGAATTTAATATGAATATTTGATTTGTTCCAATAAAAAATAATATGAATTTTTAATTAGTTTATTTGTATTAATTCTCAATTTTTAATTTGTTTATTTGCATTAGTTCCAATATGGGTATTTAAAATATATTATGAGGGTAATCTTGAAAATTACTTGTTTATATCCTATAATATATTTTGTAAAATAAATATGGATAATACATATCTAGTCTTATATATCAAGTCAACAAACATAAATTATGAGATATATTATCCAATACATATATCATATTTATTATATATCTTGACTAAATCTCACATCATATTATTATATCCTTCATTTTATATCAAGTGAAGCAAAAAGGGCCAAACCTCCCTGTTAATCTTAAGGGAAATATCACAACAGTGGAGTATAGAAAACATAATTAGAAATTAAAGAAAATTTTTATAAATATTAATAATTTAATTTATAATTTTTTTCTTTCAAGACAAAATTTGAGATCTTGACTCCCGTGTGCAGAGGCACCGAGTGTACATGCTTGCTAGAGAGCGGGGTGATGGATGAAATCACCGTTGTTGGAGGACAACCATGTAGCGGGATCCCAAAGTCAAGACATAATTTGGTGTCAAGATCAGCGAAATTAGGGTTTTTTTTTTTTTTTTTTCAATTAGGTTGATTATAAATAATACCCCCTCACACCTAGGTCTCTTTTAAGGAAGGCAAAAAAATAAATGGAGTTTTTTTTTAATAATTTTTTTTAAGAGTTTTATTTTATCTAATTTATATTCTTTTTGAATATTTTATTAGGTCTTATTTGATGTTAGAAGGCCAAAACACTTAAATCTCTCACTTTCCCATTAATGTTGATATTTAATATTGATTGTCATTATATCTTCACTAAAAAAAATACATTAATCACACACCACTATTTAATGTTGATATATATTACACACACAAAATTAAACATGATTCTTTATTGATTATTATTATGCTTTGGTAGTTTCCATGCATCGTTGATTGTCATTATGTTTTGGTAGTTCCCAGGTATCTAATGTTGACTGTACATGATGATGTGAATGTTCACATTAGATGACGTGAATGCGAATGTTTACATCAGATGACATTGTGATAAATGTGATATTAAGATTCACATCAGCATTACATCAAATTACACAACCACAAACCTCAACTTCCATTTTTTTTTTTTTTTAGATGGAGAAACCTCAACTTTCATTTGAATATAAACATGATTTGAATGTTCACATTAAAACATATAAAATATAGATATTAACATTATGAACATTAACATTTGTATTCACATTCATATATTTTAGTGTGAATATTCACGTCATCTGATATTAACATTATGAACATTAACATTTGTATTCACATTCATATATTTTAGTGTGAACATTCACATCATCTGAGGTGAACATTCACATTCACGTCATCTGATGTGGATATTCACGTCATCACGTACAGTCAACATTTAGATGTATTGGAACTATTAAAATATAATGACAATTAATAAAGAACCATGTTTAATTTTTTTATGTAATGTATATCAACATTAAATAGTGGTGTGTAATTAATGCATATCAACATTAAATATAAGGGTATAAAAGTACAAGAAAATAATGTAAATCATGAAAAATGACCTTATGAAATAAAGATATAAATACATGAGTGTATTATAAATTTCCTTCATTGACTTTTGGGACTAGAACACTACTAAATAGAATTTATTAATAAAAACCTCCAAAATAAAAGTCAGTTCATTGATTTATTTAAATTGCATTATATCTATATTTTTTTACACGTTTTTTTTATAATAAATTAATAAATAAAAAAATCACTTTCTAAAATAAACCAATATTTTGTGTTAAATTTATTATTTTATATGTTTTATATTTTTCTAATTTACGTGATCGATGGTGCTACATATATCAATTAATATACTAATTAATGTGCCAACACTAGTTATGACATTATTATTGATCTCACTCATTAATTACATTACAAATTCTAAAAATCTCTTAAATTATGCATGAAACTCATCCTGGGGGACGTGTATGACATCCTAGACTCTAAACAAGACCGCCGTTGGTTTTCTAGTCATGTTTGAACTGTGGGAGCTGATTGGTGATGTCTTGGGGTATCCGTGCCTATTGTGCTATTTTTCTGTGACGCCTTAAACGCAGCAACCGTTCTCGAGGGTACGAATTGAGCAGCATTGTGGCATCTAGTGTTTCCTTGCTAACTTGGTGTTTCCCTCTCACTTTGTGGACTTGGTGAGCATTTTTACACTGTGGGCACACTGTGGCGCGAGTAAGCTACATCTGTGGACGGGTTGCTTCCTAACCAGCAGGATTGGCATGATTGTGTTACTTTGTTGGCTACATGGGGATTTCTACCGCAATTTGGACTTGTGGAATGCTTGTATCAAATTGTGGGCATGTGATCTTCAGCTATTGAGCCTTAGAGACGGATTTTCGTTGGCAGCCGTGCACGTGCTATGGCATTATCACTGGTTCGCTTCAGGGGGCCTATGTTTCGACCGTTCGGGGTGGCATTTGCAAATTGTGCTTGTCAGTGGTTTTGCATCTTCAGACGCATGGTTGTTGACTACTTAAAGGGTTTGTTCGGAAAAATTTCAAGACAAAATTTGAGATCTTGACTCCCGTGTGCAGAGGCACCGAGTGTACATGCTTGCTAGAGAGCGGGGTGATGGATGAAATCACCGTTGTTGGAGGACAACCATGTAGCGGGATCCCAAAGTCAAGACATAATTTGGTGTCAAGATCAGCGCACCGTTGAGCAGCTTTGTTGAAATGGCTAGCTTTGTGGGTGGTAGGAGTGGTGAGCCTTTGAAAGGTGAAATTTTTGAGCTTGATGAGATAGCTGACTCGGGTGAAGGCTGTGGCTGAGGTACTGGGCATCATGAGTTAATTCTAGCCAGCAGATACAAGTGAGACAGAGGTCTACACTTTGCCAGAGGGCACGAGTTTGAGTTAAGCCAGAGAGCTTCATTTTGCTAGAGAGCAACAGCCAGAGGGCTTCAGAGTTTGAGTTTGCTAGAGAGCAACAGCCAAGAGGGCTTCAAAGTTTGAGTTTGCCAGAGGGCAACAGCCAAGAGGGCTTCAGAGATTGAGTTTGCCAGAGGGCATCAGCCAAAAGGCTTCAGAGGCATGAGCTTGCTAATGAGCAGTAGCCAGAGGGCTTTTGTTTCGCTAGAGGGCACAGTATAGAGATACTTCAGTTTATTGAAGATATCAGCCAGAGGGCTTCATGCTTGCCAGAGGGCATTGTTGCATCATTTTGAGGAACAACTGTTGATTTGCATGGAGTCGACGAGGGCGTCGACAACTCGAGTGGAGGAGGAAGTCGCGATGCGACAACCCACTGCAAGTTTGCTCAGAGGAGCTTGAGTTTGCTCGGAGGAGCTTGAGTTTCCTCAGAGGAGCTTGAGTTTGCTCAGAGGAGCATTGGCAGAGAGGCCATTTGAGAAGAGGGCTCAGAGGAGCATTGCTTGGAGGAGCATTGGCAGAGAGGCCATTTTGAGTTAGCTCAGAGGAGCTTGAGTTTAGAGGAACATCGTCTAGAGGAGTCAGCTCAGAGGAGCATGAGTTAGCTCAGAGGAGCTTGAGTTTGCAGAGGAGTTTGCTCGGAGGAGCATTGGCAGAGAGGCCATTCGAGAAAAGGGTTTGGCATTTCAAGAGTATTGGCAAAGGGCAGAGTTTAGAGAAGCTCAGAGGAGCTTTGGCAGAGGCCATTTGAGAGAAGTCACCAACAGAGGGTGCAACCAGCAGAGGGTGCAACACGTGGAGCGCATTTCAGCTGGGTTTGAGTAGAGAACAATGAAGGGAGCTCGGCTAAAAGAGTTAGACGTTGAAGGTAGGCCATCAACACAGAGGTGTTAGACTCATCAGAGGAGCATGTACACGCACTGCAACATCAGCTTTGTGCTACATCAACGAGGACGTTGATGGTTGAAGTGGATGAGAGTGTCACGGGTTGCCTTGCAAGGCTAACTTCGTGACGTTTTGCTCGCGGTGGTGTGGCCATTTGAGTGCTCAAGAGTGGCCACTGGAAGTGCCTCAACGTGGCCTAACATTGGCCCTAAGTAGCCCAAGGCATGTATGCCACCAATAGCCAGCAAACGGCAAAGCCACAGTCCATGCCAATAGCCAACTAGCCATTATGACTCCTCAGACATGTATGATGTTTCCTCCTGCCAGATGGAAAATTGCTTAACAAACATATATAAGGGGGCATGGTGTGCTACCTACCTGCCTCCCCGCCCAAACTGGGCTTGAAGTGAGCAACCTTGGGGCAACTCAAGGGCGGGCTTTAGGCATCCAGAGGGGTGTCTAGAGTCTCCACGTGGGTTTGGGAGCCCTGTGGACGGTGCAATAATGTAAGCACTGCGCGAGTCCTCCCGAGGGGAGGTCCACTATGTTGTTTCCATTATGCTACGCAATATGGCATCTTTGGGACTCGTTTTGGACCAAATGGGCTATCGAGACACCACTAAAGGCCTCGTGTGCCAACTCAAGTGCTTGGTTTGGGTTCAACCTTGCACGAGGGGATCCCGTGGCTTAAGCTAAGCGGTTGGAAGGCGACACTGCATATGTGGGCTATCGAATGAAGGCATCAAGCTATGCAATGACTACGTCCATTGAGGGACTACATTATGCTACGAGCAAGCTACGGATTGAGACGTCGCCTTACTCATGCTACACGTTGGTGCAACCCTAAGGTGCGCAATGGCCTTAGGCGGAATCTAGCACACGTGTTGGCACGAGGACTACGCCGTGGGCAAGAGATTGACCCTTGGTGGCTTGTGGGCTTCGCATGACCAAGTGGCCATCCAATATGCATCTATTGAGGCATGCTAGACCCTACGACACTTCAAGATGCTATTAAAGACCCAACATGCAACGTTGGCTTGTCGGCTAAGTTGAGGACCTTTGCTAGCACATTGTTGTGTGGCTAGGTACCTTGACGACATGAACCTAAGTTGGGCGAGCACCTTGCTTGAGATATGCTTGGCGCTATGAAGCGACTTATGCCGTGCTTGGTGCACTTGAGGCGTCAGGCCTACTTGTGGCATCCGGGTGAAGACGGAGCTTCCTTGTGGAGTTGTTTTGCTTGACAAAGCATTGGGGCCTAATGTTCAAACGGGTGAGACCATCAACACTCGATTTGTCAATGAGCTATGGCGGGCTTAAACTTGGTGGAGTTTGAGCGCCACACGGGCAAAAATTGATCCGTTGCGCCTCTAAAGGAGGGAGATCACCAGGGTGTCCTGTTGTCCGTTCTGAGTAAGAGACTATAACCTGGAAGCTTGTCCCGACCTCCCAAGACAAGCTCCGCTTAAGTCAGGACTCGCACAGCGGGGGAGCATTAAATCCACACCAAGCTGCTGATTAGGCATCCTGAGGTCAACCTCCTAACCAACTGTGTTACGCCCAGGAGATTGGTCCAAAGGGGAATCGAACCCAGGACCTAGGGGCTTAAACCCTAGGCCCTTACCAGGTTGCCACCCACCCCTGGGTTACTAATTAATATAACAATTGATACATATAACATTATTTTTTCGTAACACTTCGAAAGTAATTATTAGCCTTTTATAGTATAAATTGTTTTCCATCAAAATCAAGTGGGGTCCTTTGCCATCAATACTTGCAACTTATCCAACAACCTATTATTAATAATTATTATATTGTACTCCGTAGTTGGTTGGGGGTTTGACGTTACCAACAATACTAGGTAGCTAAAAATTTTATGGTTTAAATGGCTCAAATTGCTCAAAACGACGTCGTTTTGAATGTAAAATGACGTCATTTTGACCAATTTGAGCCATTTGAACCACAAAATTTTAGACTACCAAACATTTTCCTGACGTTACTATCAATAGAAAGAGCTTTCCTGGGCTCAAGGGTGGAAAAGGAGGATGCTATTCACTTTGTTTGATTTTGGTTTTTAAAAATTATTTATAGAAAATTTTACTTTTTACTTTTTATATTTTAATAATTTTAATGAATTTTTTTAATTTTAAATAATTTTTTTAATTTTTAAACACACCTAACATAAATATAGTTAAAAAGTATAATATTTATGAAAAAAATATTTAAAAAATACACTAAATACCTAACAATACAAAAAAAAAAAAAAAATTCAGTACATTTTTCATATTTTTGTGTATTTATTAATTTTTTAAAATATTTTTTCACAAATATTTTACTATTTAGATATATATATGTACGGTGCATCTAAAAAATTAAAAAAATTGTTTAAATTTTTTAAAATATTCATTAAAAACAAAAAAATACGAAAAACAAAAAATTTACTTTTCAGAAAATTGAAACCAAACACACTGAATTCATAAAATCTTTCAATTTATAATGATGTCAATACATTTATTTAAAAAATATAATGTGTGATTGAATTTAATTATGGAATGTTTAAAAATTTTTTTGAACATATAAACCGATGGGTGAATTTAAAATTTATAATTTTTTTTGGGCCAGGCTTAGACAGATATAGAGGTTCGATGTAAGGGCCGGGCCAGGCCGGGCCAAGCTTGTGTAGACACAAAATCCCTTATTATTTCGTGTTGGCCCAACCCAAACCCGGCTTGGCCCGACCTGACGTATGACCACCCCTACACTAAAATAGTAAAAAAAAAATCAAAAAATTATTATAAAAAAATTAATTATTTTTTCTACTTTGTTATACGTATTACGTGTTCTCATAAAAAATTGAAGAGTTAAAAAGTAAACTAAAATAACTAGTGACTTTTACACAAAGACGTATAAAAAAAATAAAAAATAAAAAGTTAAATTTTTTATAATGAATTTTTAACTTTTTTTTAACTAGTTTCTAAGCCTTAGAATACCAATGTCACATCTCCATTCTTCAGAAGGAGTTTTATGAGCTGGAAATGGGCCATGGAAAGGGCCGGTCAAATTGAGGACCGAGCGTGTGTGAGCCATGATAACTTGGGCTTGCCCGGAGATGGTGTTGCTCGGTTAAGGCGCAAGACCATGATGGACCGAGCTACTTGAACTTGTCTATGCAGAAATCGGGCTACTTGAGTTGCTCGGGCGAGATGATTGCCTACCATTCCGGTTCCCACGGTTTGTGCGTTTAGCTCGGCAGGAAGGCCTTCGGTTAACCGGCTTGACCTGTCTCGAACTCGGCTTTGCCGGGATGCAACCGAACTTGGACGTTATGGAGCTCGGCGAGTGGAGCACTCAGGCACGCTACGCAGCACGGTTACGAAAGGCCGAGGTAGTACCGCCGGTCTGCCGAGCTCCGCTAATATGGCCTGACAACTTGGTTAGGTGGTGATTACTGAATTTGTGCTGACGGATAGGAAAGCAGCACCACGTGTCAAGAGACTAATGAGAGCAAATTTGGAGTGCAGAGAGTATATAAGCTTGACTGCGCCCCCCATGCTGGGGATGGATCATTTGGTAAGAAACACTTGAACGCTCAACTCTCTCCTCTTTCTCTCTCTATATCCCTGAGTGTGTGCTAACTTGACCGTCGGAGGGATTTTCCGACCACACACCGCCGGGTAGCTTACCGCCGTTGTGTTCGCAAATCGATCGGACAGACGAGGAGCTTAGTAGAAAGGAGTACGGGCACGCCGAAATATTTGCTCCCCGTACAATTGGCGCCGTCTGTGGAAAACTTTGATAGACAAAACCTTGTCTTCCAAGCTCATCTGATTACCTTCATGGCGAACAACGACGAGATACCGTTGTTGGCCATCGACGGAGTTACCTCGGAGTCATCCAAACGGAGAGATGGACTCCCCGTCATTCCTCCCATGGCGGACCTGGAGACTTCCCCAGGAGGACATTCAAGAGACGCGCGAGATAAACGCGGAAGAAGTTTCGGTCATTCTCGGAGCCCAAACGGAGACGTCTGGAGCACAAGTTGAGGGACCAAGATGCTGTCATCCAAAGAATGGCGGCAGAGATGGAAGATCTCAAGCGGCATGTCAAAGGGAAGGGTGTTGCTGGAGTGGGAGATCACAGTGAGCGCACCCAACCACGCCATTCAGGCAGTCAGAGCCAGAGGCACACTCCCTCCCTTTCGATCACCAGAAGTTACAGGGTTGGAGATTCCGACGCGCCTGTAGAGAAGTCAAGCACGCAAGATAGTACCTACATTCCCTCACGTCCGGCGACGACATCGAGGTATTCTTACTCCGCTCGTTCAAAGGACTTGCGGGTAGTCTTGAAGGAGCGGGCTCGCCGACGAGAGAACCAAAGGGTGCTGGCGTTCCAGCGGCTATCTTATGGGGGTCACGGTAGTGAAGAAGTCCTAATGCCACCACCCCGCCCAGCTGAGCCCCTCATTCTAGACACAGATTTGGCGAGGCTGAGTACCACTCCCTTCTCCCTAGAGATAGAGATCGCACCGCTCCCAGCGAGCTTTCACCAGCCCAAATTTACGTTCTACGATGGAAAGACCGATTTATACATGCATGTAAGTCACTTCCGACAGGTCATGGCCGGACATAGGCGGAATGACGCTCTTATGTGCCTTATCTTCCCGTCGAGCTTGGGTGAGCTGGGCTTGAAATGGTTTGAGAGGCTACCGGAGGAAAGCATCGAAAGGTGGCAGCAGTTGGCGGAAGCCTTTGTGACGCATTTCAAAACTAACACCAAAACGCCAAAGGAAGTTGACCACCTTCTCAGTGTGAAGATGGAGCCGAGCGACACACTCAAGGCTTACAACTCTAGATACTAGGAAACCTTCAATGAGATCTTAGACTGCCCGATCAACTTGGTAATCACCCAATATAAGCGCGGTCTCCCAGTCGGACATAGGCTGAGGGACTCGCTTACCATGAACCAGCCGACATCCATGGGCCAGCTAATGCAGCGCATCAATGAGCACATCCGAGTAGAGAATGACGCATCAGTTTCCACCGCAAAGACAACTCCGATGGTAGCAGACAAGAGATCGGCTGGCAAGGTACATGCGGTCGGACAGGAAACTAACCGTTCAAATGATCGTGCCGAGGAATTTGACCGAGGATCAAATCGCCGAAACCAGGGAAGTGGTCGACGGAATGACAGAGGTGAATACCCCCGCGATGACGTAGCAGATGCACACAGAAGATTAAAAGCCCGGACGGGCATTACCATGGTCTTTAAGATTCCAATCTACCGCATACTTAGTGAAATCCGTGACGAGAATTACGTCCGGTTTCCTGCTAAGTTAGGCGATGTGCAAAAGGGTTTTAATCCGCGGTACCGCTGCACATTTCACCGGGAGCGCGGGCACCGGATAGATGACTGTTTGCCTCTAAAGCAGCATTTGGAGGAGCTACTCGCAGCCGGACACTTGGACCTTTACATTGATGGGGGTGTTAAGGCCACACACCCTGCCTCGGTTGATCCGCGTGGAGCGGATGACTTGGAGGCACCCCCTCAAGAAGTTGTTAATGTGATCCACGCCATAATGGAACCGGCGCGTGTCTGTGAGCTCCGAGGAATGATCAAAAAGGCAGAACACATGAGGGAGGTTTTGTCGGTCCATCTCGCGATCAAAAGGGGCAAGACCGAAGAGAAAGACGTGATTAGTTTCTCCACAAGGGACCTAGAGCGCATTCAAATGCCGCACAATGATGCCCTAGTAGTTACGCTACGCGTCAAGGAGTTCGATGTCAAACACATCTTGATCGACCAGGGAAGCTCGGTTGAGATTATGTACTACGACGCGTTCAAACAACTCAAACTCCGAGATATAGACTTGGCTCCGGTAACTTCACCATTGGTTGGTTTCAATTTGCAACCGGAGTGGCCTTTGGGAAAAATTATTTTGCCGGTCAAAGCAGGATCCGTGGTCAAGCAAGTGGAGTTCTAGGTATTGCAGGTGCCGTCTACGTACAACTTGATCCTCGGTAGAGGATGGCTTCACGCTATGCAGGCAGTAGCGTCGACCTACCACCAGGTCATGAGATTTCCCTCGGCTATGGGGGAAATTGAGGAAGTTTGGGGCGATCAAGTCATGTCGAAGCAATGCTTCGTAGCAGTGAACGGGAGCTGAGCTGCCAAAGGCTTCGTCCAAATGATTGAAGGACCGGAAGATTGGGGAGTCCTTGAAGATGTGGGCGCCAAGGCTGAGGACAAAGCCGTTGAGGAGTTGGTAGAAGTGCGGATTGACACTGACAGCCCGAACAAGTTCTTCTTGCTCAACTCAAGCTTTACAGCCCAAGAAAGGGCCGAGATGGTAGAATTCTTGATGGCAAATATCGAAGTCTTCGCGTGGTCGCCCTATGACATGCCCGGTATCGACCCGAGCTTTATTTGTCATCACCTTAATGTTTTCCCCGGTGCAAGGCCGGTCATTCAGAGAACCAGGAGATCGGCGCTGCACCACGCCGAGGTAGTCGCGGAGGAGGTGAAGAACTTGCTTGAAGCTCGGGCTATTCAGGACGTGCACTACCCTCGGTGGATTTCAAACACGGTCGTAGTACCCAAGAAGAATGGGAAGTGGTGAGTTTGCGTCGACTATAAGACCGTCAACCGAGCATGCCCTAAAGACAACTTTCCTTTGCCCAGAATAGACCAGTTGGTGGATCTAACGGCCGGACATAGCAGGCTTAGTTTCTTGGATGCCTACTGCGGCTATCATCAGATTGCCATGCATGGCCCCGACCGCGAGATCACCTCTTTCACTACTTTGAGGGAACTTTTTTGCTACCGAGTCATGCATTTTGGTTTGAAGAACGCCGGGGCAACTTTCTAAAGGATGGTGACCAAAATGTTTGCTTCTCTGCTAGGCCGGACGATGGAGGCTTATATCGATGACATAGTGGTTAAAAGCCGACATCAAACAGACCACTTGTCCGACCTAGCCGAGATGTTTGCCATCCTCAAACAGCACAAGCTACGCCTGAATGCGTCTAAATGTGCCTTTGGCGTGGGATCCAGAAAATTCTTGGATTTCCTAGTCACAAACAGAGGCATCGAGGCAGACCCCACATAAATTCGAGCTGTACAAGAATTGACGCAGCCTAGCTCGGCTAAGGACGTGCGGCATCTGGCTGGAATGGCCGCCGCACTTAACCGATTCATAAGCCGGTCATCAGATCGTTGCCACCCTTTCTTTTGAGCTTTGAAATCCAAGTTTTCATAGGACGAGGAATGTGACCGGGCTTTGGCCGAGCTCAAAGAGTATTTGTCTTCAGCGCCACTATTGGTAACACCAAAGCCCGGCGAAGAACTGTACCTTTATCTGGTTGTTTCTCAGCACGCGGTTAGTGTGGTGCTTGTCCGGACAGAAGGAATCAAGCATCTCCCCATCTTCTACGTAAGCAAAACTTTGCTACCGGTAGAGTCGAGATACTTGCCGCTAGAAAAACTCGCATTGGCATTGATGATGACCTCTAGGAAATTGGCGCACTATTTTCATGCTCACACCATCATCATTTTGATCGAGTTCCCCCTCAAGGCCTTGTTCGAGCCGGCGAATTTCTCTGGCCGAATCCTCAAGTGGGCGGTCGAATTGGGACAATTTGACATGAAGTTCCAGCCACGAACTGCCATAAAAACATAAACATTGGCCGACTTCGTTGCTGAATTCTCACCTGAAATTCATCCAGTATGCCCGGTGGATCTTACCACGGCAGCCGAAAAGGCGAATGCCTGCTCAACCGACATAACATTGCAGGGTGATGTTGGCAACACGGAACTTGCGCGCCCCGCCGACGAACTTCCGGCTGGCATGACACTGTAGCCCGGCGATGCGACGATGGACTTGGACATAGCAGACTAACCTGTTGGGTCTGATGTCGCATCGCCGAGGGGGGAGGAAGTGGAACCGACCAGCATTGAACTTGAAGCCGAACAGCCGAGCGACCGTGATCCTTTCAACCTTCAGGCCTCCCAGGACCCCTCAGAATGTTGAAAGCTCTTTGTTGGCGAAATGTGGAAACTTTTCGTAGATGGGGCCTCGAATCGCCACGGTGCCGGGCTAGGCATAGTTCTGATCTCACTAGATGGACTGACCATTGAACACTTTATCACCCTCGGATTCCCAGCATCAAACAACGAGGCTGAGTACGAGGCGCTTTTGGCCGGGCTCAAGAGCGCGCTTCAGATGCACACATCCGAGCTAATGGTCTACAGCGATTCCCAACTCGTTGTTAACCAAGTTTCCGGGGTTTATGAAGTTGAAGATGACAGAATGGCAAAGTACCAAGCTCTGGTAAGAGACCACATCAAGCGATTGCAGGCAATAAGGGTCCAACAGATTGGTCACGAAGAAAACAGTCGAGTAGATGAATTAACCGGCCTCGCTTCCATGGTCGACAGCATATCTCCCAGCCCTCTCCTGATTGAATTCCTTCCTAGGCCTAGCATCGAGGAAACCAAGCAGACAGAAGTACTCTGCGCCAAGCTAGGTCCTTCTTGGATAGATCCTATTATCCTGTTCCTCAAAGACCGGACCCTTCCAGCTGACAAGAAGAAAGCGCATAAAGTCCAGGTGAAGTCAGAGCGGTTTTGGCTCTCTCCTTCCGGTGCTTTATACAAGAAGTCTTTCACCGGTCCCTATTTGAAGTGTGTACATCCAAACAACGTGGAGGCTTTCCTGTACAAAATTCACGAAGGCATTTGCGGCAGTCACATTGGGGGTAGATCTTTAGCCTACCGGGCTATCTCGCAAGGATATTGGTGGCCGTGCATGCAAGCAGACGCGCAGAAATATGTTCGCAAATGTGAGAAGTGCTAAAAGTTTGCCCACCAAATCCACCAGCTGGCCAGGGAACTTCTGCTTTTCACTAGCCCTTGGCCCTTTGCGATGTGGGGGCTGGATATAGTGGGACCACTCCCAACGGCACTAGGCAACCAGAAGTTCTTCATTGCGGCTACGGACTACTTCACAAAATGGGTTGAAGCGGAGCCCCTGGCAACTATCAAGGAGAAAAACGTCAAACGGTTTGTTTGGCAAAATGTTGTAACACGGTTTGGCATCCCCAAGATTCTGATATCTGACAATGGCACTCAATTTGACAAGCGCCAATTCAGAGGAGTTTGTGAAGAATTAAAGATTAAATTCTACAACTCTACCCCGGCGTACCCACAGTCTAACGGCCAAGCCGAAGCGTCAAACAAGACCATTCTTGATGGTTTGAAGAAAAGACTTAAGAAAGCCAAAGGTAAATGGGCCGAAGAACTCCCAAGTGTCCTTTGGACATACCGAACTACCCCTAGACGGTCTACCGGGGAAACTCCTTTTGCCCTGGCGTACGGCATGGAGGCGGTCATCCCATTGAAAATTGGCATGCCCACCATCCGCAGTGAAAATTTTGAGCCTGAGTTGAACTCTGAAGCAGTCGCCCTGGAATTGGACCTTGTTGAAGAGCACCGAGAAAGAGCTTTGATTCATGTGGCTGCATACCAGCAAGAACTGTCCAGGAAATACAACAAAACCGTGCACCCCAGACCGTTTAAAATAAGTGACTAGGTTTTAAGGAAGGTCATGGGCAACACCCTGGTGCCTGGTGAAGGCAAACTAAGGGCAAACTGGGAAGGACCCTACAAGATAACCGGTCTGGCGGGCAAGGGGGCATACCACTTGGAGGATTTGGAAAGAAAATGAATACCCCGGCCATGGAATGCGGCCAACCTCAAACTGTACTATTTTTAGTTTTCTTAGTTTATGTTCTTTTTGCGCAAAGGAATTGTTTGCCTCACACTTCAGAATGTAATATTCTTTTTGTCAATACAATAGAAGTGTCCTATTTTTTTGCTTTGGCATTCTGATTGTTTTCGTTCCTTAATTTGTGATCTCAATCGAGATGTTTTACTCCGGTTGAATGAGTTGATGATTTGCTCAACTTTGTGATTTCAACCGAGATGTTTTACTCCAGTTGAATGAGTTGATGATTTGCTCAACTTTGTGATATTAAAAACTGAGATGTTTTATGCTGGTTGGTTGAGTTGGTGATTTGCTCAACATTGGCATTAAAACCGAGATGTTTTACTCCGGTCAAAAGAGTTGATGATTTACTCGACTTTGTGATTTCAACCGAGATGTCTTATTCCAGTTAAAGAAGTGGATGCTTTACCCAACTTTGGGGCTTAAAACCGAGATGTTTTAATCCGGTTCACTAAGTTGATGACTTGCATAACTTTGAGATTTCAACCGAGATGTATTATTCCGGTTAATAAGTTGATGTTTTATTCGGGTTGAATAAGTTGATAGTTTGTTCAAGGGCGAGTTGATGATTTGCTTAACCGAGGTGGTTTGCCCGGCTAAAGTTGTTTAGCTAAACACAGTGCAAACACTTGAAGAAAATAGAACTTTTTATTCATGAGGAATAGTATTACAAAAGGTGGGGCCATAGCCCAGTTACATTTTTAAACGAAAAAGAAAACTAAACTAAGGGGGAAGGTCTGTGAATTCATCCCCGGTCGCGGTCGCCTCCAGGTCGACCGTGGTTATGGCCTCCTAGACACCGGTCTGCTTCTGGCTGGCTTGCTTTGGGCGGTTGTCACCTTCGGTATTTTCCACGATGTCCTCCGCTTCATCTTCCTCGGCCTCATCCTGCAACGCGCTGAAGACGTCCTTGGCATATGGCACTAGGTACGTCGACAGGAAAACAGCTGGGAGAGAGGCAAACACGTCGGTCTCAGATCCTTGGTTGAGCTGTTCACAAGCAGCCTTCCAACCCGCCTTGAAGTATATGTCTTGGGTGGCATGGACTTGCTTTGTGTAGCTCTCCTCGACCTCCTTGAAACCGGTGTTGTTGGCATCCTCCAGCTCCTCATTCCTTGACTACTTCAACGTTTCCATCTCGGTCCAGAGAGCGTCCCTTTCTTGCTCGGCGACACCTAGCTGGCCGAGCAACCTTGAGTTGTCAGAATTTGCCGTCTCGAGCGAAGCCTTTGATCGCCCCAGCTCGACTTGAAGGCGTTCGACCTAGCTAGCAGAGTCGGTTGCCTTCTGCCGGAGTCGGTGGATCCTTTCCATCACCAAGTGTTGTTTCTGGATGGCCTGTAAGAAGAAAGTTTGATTAGAGAGGAAACCGAACAAACACTTGGAGGAAACCGAGCAAACACTTGGAAAAATTCGAAGAAAATATGCAAAGTTCTTACCCGGGTCATGGACTTGACCGAGGACTTCACCAGCTGGGTGTCCGGTACATGTTCACTGCCGACCACGTCGCTCGGTAACAACAAGGCTTTGGTCAGGTCAAAGGCGAGAAGATACTCCTTGTCACCTTTGACGGATGCAGTTGCCGAGATCTCCTTACCCCGGTGCTTGAGCTGCGGCTTCCAAGGCGGTGTTGGGTCAGTTGTCACCACTGGTTGCTTGGTGTTCAACTTTGCAACTAGCTCGACAGAGGGGTCGGTATGTGGCCTTTTGTCTGCCCATTGTTTGTCTTTGATTGCCTACCCGGCGGCAGGAGACGCCAGTGCAACCACGGTCCCGCTTGATTGATCGGCAGCGGCTATGCGGGTTGGGATGCTTGGTATCTCGGTGGAGGTAGCTGTGATGAGGTTCTTGATGCGATTTCTTTTGGCCATCTCCTCTGCCTCAGTCAACCGGATAAATGGCATGTCCGGTAATGTGGGATCGGAAGGTGGAGATGGTGCACGAAGAAAGTCTGTAACCTTACTCCGGTGCGGAGCTGAGTATCTGTATGTCGGTACGTAACCGAGGAACTCGTGGCAATCCCGATTGCGGTAGCGAAGCACGGTTCTGATGGCCGCTTCGTTGGGGTAATGATAGTTGGCTTGCAACGCTTCGATTGCTGCAAAGGAAATAAGAAAAAAATGCTAAGTACAAAATAGTGAAATATGGCAAATTGACCGAGCAGTTAGCATGGCTTACATGTCTCGCTCGCCGAAATTCTTGCTGATAAACCAGCCCGGTACGTTAGCTGTTTCGTAGTTACCAGACACCTAGAAAAAGTCATCGTCGTGCAAGTCCTTGTCTGGGGTGCCGGTCACTATTTTCTCCTTGCCCGGTCTGATTTTTAAATAGTAGGCAAGGCCATCGCCTGTATGCCCGAGGGTATACTGGCGCAGTATCTCGGCTAGTCCTAGGTTGGTTCCTAGCCAGTTGTTCAGTTCGTGGATCCCGTTGATTATTCTGTAAGTGTTGGTTGAGACTTGGGTTGGAGCTAGCCTGGTACGCCGCAAGAATTCGCAGATCAACGGGTTAACCGGGAAGCGGAGGCCCCCTTCCATAATGGAGAGAACGGTGAAGGGACACTGGTCTAATATGCCCCATGGGGTTGTGTCCTCAACTCCGAGCTCTAAATGAACGTCGTTCGGGATACCGTATTCTTCCCGGAACGCGGCTAGAGAGACCGGGGTGTCGACCAGGAAGCGGTAGCGCCCCATGTGTGGCTGGCTGGTTTTAGCTCGGCTGAGGTGGTTTGGCACAAACTCTTGCTTGATGGCTGCTCGGTCTTTAAGAGCCTCGAAGTTGGTATGGTCCCCTTGGACTCTGCAGGAAAATGAGGGCAAGTGTAAGTGGAAGCGCGGTCGCGCAAAACGAGCTTGACTTTAGCTCGGTCAGATGGAGTGCCAGAGCACCTCAGTCATGAAGGTAAATACAGAAGCTCGACCGGTCAAGCGGACCAGATATTATCTCGGTCGACCGGTCAAGTACTCTGCCTACCTCAGTTTCTACAGAAGTTTTCTTTGAACTCGCAATTCGCTCGGTCTTGATGTTTTTTGGGATCAAAAGAAGACCTGGAGCTCGGTCCGCCCCAGATCTTCAGGTGTTCATCACTGGAGCTGAAGAACAGCAAGGAGAACAAGGGGCATGGGAGGGTTTTGGGGAGCTATACCCTAAAATCTATAGTTTTTGTACCCTAAAATGTGGAATATCAAATGAAAAAGCGATAAAGATGATTCGAAGGACTTACCAGTTTAGGGGCAGAAGTTGTTTCTTCGAACACGAATGCTGGAGAGGGCAGGAACGGAGCTTGATGAGGGCACTGGAGCTCTGGGACGTCTGTAATGTAGGAGAGTTAGCAAGAGGAAAATGTGAAGGGGAAATGACGTATATATGGGAGAGGAAGACCGCCAAAAGTTTTAAATATGAAGGGACATGAGGGTTGGCTGCTCGAGGCCAATGGATGAGAGACGCGTGTCCCAATTAATGGCGGCATCAGAATTGAAGAGACAGGAAGGCAAGATGAGGCGTCGGCCGAGCAAATCGAGGAACCGAACACAGAAATTAGCGCGGTTGACGCCTTGCAAACTAAGGACCAAGGAAGAGTCTATCCCGGTCGGATCATGTAATCCCAGTCACGCTTTTGCGGACGAAATTAAGGGGCAATTGAGAGGGAGTTTTATGAGCTGGAAATGGGCCATGGAAAGGGCCGGGCAAATTGAGGGCCGAGCGTGTGTGAGCCATGATAACTTGGGCTTGCCTGGAGATGGTGTTGCTCGGTTAAGGCGCAAGATCGTGTTGGACCGAGCTACTTGAACTTGTCTATGTAGAAATCGGACTACTTGAGTTGCTCGGTCGAGATGATTGCTTGCCATTTCGGTTCCCACGGTTCGTGCGTTTAGCTCGGCAGGAAGGCCTTCGGTTAACCGGCTTGACCTGTCTCAAACTCGGCTTTGCCAGGATGCAACCGAACTTGGATGTTATGGAGCTCGGCGAGTGGAGCACTCGGGCACGCTATGCAGCACGGTTACGGAAGGCCAAGGTGGTACCGCCGGTCTGCCGAGCTCCGCTAATATGGCCTGACAACTTGGTTAGGTGGTGATTGTTGAATTTGTGTTGACGGATGGAAAAGTAGCACCGCGTGTCAAGAGACTAATGTGAGCAGATTTGGAGTGCAGAGAGTATATAAGCTTGACTGCGCCCCCCATGCTGGGGATGGATCATTTGGTAAGAAACACTTGAACGCTCAACTCTCTCCTCTCTCTCTATATCCCTGAGTGTGTGCTAACTTGACCGTCAGAGGGGTTTTCCGGCCACACACCGCCGGGTAGCTCACCGCCATTGTGTTCGCAAGTCGATCGGACAGACGAGGAGCTCGGTAGAAAGGAGTACGGGCACGCCAGAATATTTGCTCCCCGTACAATTCTTAATTGGACAAATTACAAATAAGTGAAACCATCACGAAATAATAGCACTAGACATGGAAATCTTTTTTAGTATAACTGTGTCATACAACACAGATTTGCACCAAGCACAATAATAAACTTACATTATACACATAGAAGACTTATACCACTATGAAAATGTAATTATTTTCTCATTACTTCATTTAAATGTAATTTTCACTTCGTAATTTAAGGATTAACAAACATGGCCGATTTATAACTAAAATTATTTACTCATAAGTTTCTTAAATTTCAACCACAGTGGAGTGTGGAAATCGCAAGTCCTCTTTAAAAGAGGTGTATTCTATTTAATCTCAAAATTTTTTAAGTAGACCAAGAGGTCCTGCACGTCGTCCTTTTTCTTTTTATCTCTCATTCTGCTATCCGGCGACCGCGTCTTCATTCTTTTTTTTTTCTCATTATGATACATAGTTATCAGTGACCAGCAACCACCATCGATTGGGGTTCACCAGTAACCACTGACCACCAACTCCTTACTTCGCCCTCATCGATAGTAATGAAAATAAGTTTTTGGCGAAAAAGATGAGTAGATCTACTCAAATCTGATATAGATCTATTCAGATCTACATTAGATCCGATTACATCTAAATAAAAAATAGTTATCAAACTACAATCATATCTCTATATTTATCTCTCTCATTCAATCTCTCATTTTTTTCTACTTTTTCTCTACTACACATTTTTTTTTCTCTATTTTAATGGAGAAAAATTTCAAGTTCTAAACATATTGTCTTCGAATTTTAGTTACAAATAGTGAAAATTGTAAAATTTGTCAATTTCAATTTTTTTGGTGTTGAAATGAATCATATTTTAAAATTGAAAATTTTTACAGTTTCATAACATACTTTTACTGTAAAATTTTATAGTTTCATAACATTTTTTCAGTTTGATTAATAAGGATAAATGTTTAATAGAATCATACTTTAAAACCGTAACAGTTTTACAGTTTCAAAACTTATTTTTCAGTTTGATCAATATTAGAGATTATTTGTTTAAACCCTACAAAATTGAAAAAAAAACATATACATATATATATATATATATTTTTCAGTTTATCAATATTTAGCATATTTTGTTATATTTTTTTGTTATAATTTCTCCATTTATTTTTTTCTAGCAATATTGTGGACATTCCAATAAGTCTCTAACAATATTCTTGACATACACGAACATTCTAGACGTTTCGACAACTTTCAGTGACATTCAAAACACTTTCGGGGATACTCCTGCGAACTTTCAGTGACGTTGAAGATTTCATCGAGCCTTCGGTGACAGTCTAATGGAAGTCTGGCAGTGTTGGTATGTAGCAACGTCTTTAAATTTTTTTTTTAAAAATAGTAATAATTAAATATATATAAGACTAATTAAAATAAATATTTTATTTTAAAATTAAATAAATTTTAAACTTGGTATATGAAACATACTAGTGAGTGACCCTTATTATTACAAAGTTATACTTAGGGCCGAGTAAGGAATTCGTGAAATCTGTAATTTGATCTGATCTGATCCGGTCCAATCCAATCTGATAGGTTTGGATTGATTTTTTGAATCCGTGGTTCGATTCCGGATTGAAAAATTAAAAAATTCGCAATTTACGGATCAGTTTCGGATTGAACTCCACAGTTCTGGATTGGAACCGTTTCGGACTGTATACAAATAGTCTATATTTATATTATACACCTTCTCGCATAGTATCTTCTCTTATTCCATATAAAATCTAATCCCAAACCTAAACTCGCATAGTATCTTCTTTTATTGCTTTTGTTTGTTGATTTTTAGTTTTAATTTGTAATGGTCTACATACTTTGATGAAACCAGTTTTGGTTGTTTAAATTTTAGAACAGTATGTCGTTATTATGAAAATGCATGTTACTATTGTGGAACTAATATGATGTTATGTTTATATTATTATGAAATTAAAATGTTCTGTATATATTTTTTATTATTTAATTATGTGAATCCGTGATCCTAAACCAATCCAATCCGTATTTAAAAATGAGATTAATATTAAATATATTTAACAAATTTAACATAATAATTTAAAGAAATGAAAAAATTACATTGTTTTAAAATATTTAAATGATCAATATAAAATGCCTGATTAAAATTGATACGGACAAAAATTAAGCTCATTTGGGAATCAACTACTTTATTTGAAATAACTTTTTATGAAAAAATGTCAAAAAAAATAGGAAGAGTGATGTGATGGGGTTGTTGCATACTATATAATACATTGTATTTGTGTATTTAAAAAAAATGATAAATATAATACTACTTTCCAAACATATGAAAACAAAAGTTTGATGAAAACATACCAAAAAAAAAAGATATTTTTTATTTTTTAAAATTTAAATTATCAAAAGTAATTTTTTGTACGAACTTTAGCCATAAACATCACATTTTAATTATTCATATATTTCAAAATAATGCAACTTTTATTTGTTTCAAATTGTTATTTTATATATTTTTTTTATTAAATATTCTTAATATTACTGTTGTTTTAAAAGTATCATCCATATCATCTCAACGGTATTAATTTTAAAAAAGATCAGATTTATATTTTAAAATTTATAGATAGTTAATAAAAATAAAAAAGTCACTAAAATTATCAACCAAAAAATATCAAATGTATTTTAGCGCAAAAAATAGTTACAATAAATTAGTGTAAGAGAAATTCTTCGTGGTTTGTTGAGTTTTCAAAATTTGTCTTTTTTTTTTTTCTCTAAAAAAATGAAAAACAAGTTTAGTAAAAAATATAAAAATATTTGTTATTTTTATATAATACTATGTTTTGTGGGATGACAATAAAATTTGAAATTTAAAAACATTTTTTGATGTTTATATTTTGCAATAAAATTAAAATTAGTTTGACCAAATAAACATAAAATAATGCAACTCGCAAATCCAATCTGTGTATGGGTGCTGTGGCGGAGTCACGTGGCCCTGGGTTTTGGATTTACAATTTTTTTTTTTTTTTACATATGTGTATAAATTAAATTTTAAACAAAAATAATATTTAGAGTAAAATGTCAATGATATTTTTAAATTTATGAGAACAATAGTGATTGTTTTATTAAAAATGAAGGGACTATAACAAATTATATTTTCGTGTATGAAAATTTTGTGAAAAAAAAAATTATCAATATAAAGGTAATATCTATCATTATTAATATGTAAATATAATTAATCTCACTATATATATGTAAAAGTTACTAAAGTGTTAGTTATATTTGCATGTGGAGTTCATCGTTCATATGTTGCTGGAAGTGGGGATGCAGCCCCGCGCAGCAGCGGCTGCTGTGTGGCAAAATAGGCCTATTTCAGGACCCATTTTGATAATTCGAACCGTTACATTTTAAAATACATCAAGTAGAAGATGCCTTCAAAAAATCAAGTTAATCGGATATCGGTTACCCATTTATCTACTCACATTTGTATCTACAAAAATAAATAATAATTGTGATTTAAAGTATTAAAATGAATATAAATGTAAGTGGATGAATGAGTAAACGATATCCAATTAACTTGAGTTTTTACAAGCATGTTTTACTTGATGTATTCTAAAATGTGAACGATTCGAATTATCAAAATGGGTCCCGAAATGGGCCCAATTCGCCGCACAACAGCATCCCCAACTCCTATGTTGCTTTATTATTAGTTAGTGATATCATAATGATGATGTGATATCACTATTATAATAATTTTTTACTCAATTTTTGTAAAAATTTAATTTGTCTTACCATCATATAATTTATTTTAAGACTTAAATATATGACTTTTACAGTATTCATGATATACTAGTTATATGCAATACTTTCTTTTCAATTTTAGTCGAAATTAATTGTAAAATTTTGTGAAATATTTTTGTAATAATTTATTTAAGTTTTTATACTTAATATTAATTTAAAAATTATTATTATCTTCTTATTGTTAGTTATGAAAAAAAAAGTATAGTTATAATTAGTAAGTGTCCATTTTAATTTAGTTTTTACAGGTGCAAATCCCTTTGTACATGGGTGCGAGTGCATTTTGTGCTTGGGTGCGCATTTGACCTATGGATGGGTGCAAGTGCAATATGTGCCTGGTACGTATAGATGCAAGTCTAATATGTGCCCAGGTACAAGTCGAGCAAGTACGCGGGTGCAAATGCAATTTGTGCTCAAGTGTAAATCCAACATGCATGTGGTGGGTACAAGTGCAATATGTGCCTAAGTGCAAGTCCAATATGTGCATAGTACAAGTCCTACATGTGCCCGGGTGCAAGTTTAACATGTGTGTGGATGCAGTTGCAATTTGTGCCTAGGTGCAAGGCCTATCTATGTATGTGTACGAGTGCAAGAGTAATATTTTATTACTAAACTATAAAATTAAAAGAATTCTAAACTATAACAAAGATGCCGATATAATCATTAAAGACGCCAAAAAAAAAAAAAAAAAAACCTATAGCAAGGAGAAATGAAATTATTAACACACTTTCAGAGTGTGAACAAAATACATAATTGATTGGCCTAAATTGTAGATCCTACATTCAAAAAGTGTAGACTCTATTTAAAATTGTAGAGTTTGGGGTTGTTTGGGAAGATGATAAAAAGTTGATTTTTGACTTTTTACCAAGTTTTTTGACTTTTTTAATAAGTAATTTGAGAATTTCATAAAAAGTTATTTTTGACTTTTTTGGTTGACATTTGTTTATGAGTCACGTCACAATCAAATAATCAAAATACCCCCACCTAATTTAGGCACTTTCACTCATACATAATCCTAAACAACATAAAAAGTATAATGATAATTTCACATGTAATTTTTTTGGACTTTCCAAATGCCTTCATGCTAAAAAAGACAACATGGATTTTTACCCCCAAAAGGCAACTTTTAAACTTGGTTCCCAAATAGGCACTCTATTATTTTAAACCAATCAAAACTTGTGTTTTTTGTCCCCTCATCAAATGAACAGAATCAGCCTCATAAAAAGGAAGAATGGCAGTAGTAAGAATATACTCATTGATTACTCTATATTCCCCCTAATAATTCAAGTTCCAAATAGGTTTGATTTATTTGAAAAAAGTGAAAACAAAAGGTGAGATTACACAAAAAAAAAAAATAAATAAATAAAAAAATTATTAATTCGAAACCATCGAATATTTATTTGGATGGACCTTTCGTTTTGTATTGAACTTTTAGTGATGGACCTTTCGTTTTGTATTGAACTTTTAGTTATTTATAATAATGTTAGGAAACTAACAAACATATGAGTTTTGTGTATTTGTTAGTATGTTGATTAGTGTTATGAATATGACAAAATAAGCTAACCAAAAAAAAAATAAAAAAAAATTTAAATTTAAACCTAATCTAGATTGAATACAAATATTATATTCACCGTAGTCAAAAAGCCCAAAAGTACATTATGGGAGAAATTAGGATTTAGATGATCTAGGTTGAATACAAATATGATCCGTTTGTTTGTTGGCATGTTACTAAAACTTCAAAACATTTAATTATATTATTCTCTTTATTTTTATATATATCTTTTTATAAAAAAAATCAGTCAATTAAAATAGTTAATTTTCAAACGAGTTCTTCTAGTTTGAGAATAGGCTATTTTAATACTTTTTTGATTTTTTTTTGTTAAAATATGAGGTGAAAAAAATTAATATGTTTGAGATAATTTTTTAATTTTTTAGGAAAAAACATGCAAAAAGTACAAGAAAAAGAGAATTTTTGATTTTTTTTTATATAATTATTTGATTTTTAATTTTTTTAGTGACTTTTTGAATATTAGAAAGAATGAGCTAAAGTTTTGAGGTAGAGAGGAATACCTGTTAGGGGTACGAGTTGAACTTACCTCAAGGTGTTGCATTAATGGAAAATGCTCTGATTTGCAATACATATCATATGTAATTCTATCATAAAATTATATAAGTTTTTACGTACTTAAATAAGTGATTTTATAAAATACATAAGTTAAGCACAAATTTGTGAAAATTTAAAACTCACGTAAATTTTTATTCAACTTACGTATTTTTATAAGATCAATCATATAAATATGTAAAAAATTACGTAATTTTGTATTAGGTGTGCACGCTGAAGAATTTTCCTACATAAATACTAAGTCAAATGACCTAGTTCGGTGGTATCAGGTTAGACATACATGATAAATTGTAAAGCGAATTACTCTAATGGTTCTTATAGTTTAGGACTTGTATCACTTTGATCTCTGACTTTTCAATTGTGATATATTTAACCCTGAATTTTGAATTTCGTTTCAAATAAAGACAATTTAAAACACTGTTGTTCCATTTTAAGAGTAAAATCATTAATTTGATAAAATATAAACTAGTTTGACAAAATAAGTGTCTGTACGGGCACGAAATATTCTTCCCGTATAATCTTGTTGATCAAGTCTGCGCTCCTCCGTACGTCGTTGCTTTACTCCTTGAAAACACAAACGTGAGCTAGCCGGCGGGTGTGTGCCGGATACCTCTTCGATGCCTAAGTCAGCAAAATAGACAAACAGACAAAAAGCTCTGTGAATTCGGGAGTCAAAGTTGTGTGTTACCTCTCCATAGGTGATATTATGAGCTTTTATAGGTTCTGCGTGGCACAATCCTAATAGGACTCTTACTTCTCCATGTAGAGTCCTCCTAGGATTCATTCTCCTGAAAGATAATGTTTATCCTTCAATACCCCCTCACTACTTAAACTAAGTGAGATGGTTTTATTATGGCTAGACTCCAACATAATCGAGGTAAGCATGGCTATGTTAAGCTGCAGACTACACCGAGATAGCTCTACCTCGGTTCTTCCATTTACTGCTCCTACCACAGTTTTCCCAGCGTTGACCATAGTATGGCTTAGACCGTGCTAACCACTAGCTAGGTCCGATAGAGCTAGCAGCGCTATACTCTGACCGGACTAACTCTGTGTGTGGTATCCTGGCGACCGAGCTACCCGCAGTACTGTCCCGGACCGAGATAACAATAGGTTCTCTGGGTCCGGATTAACTTTAGGGCCGTCTGGAACCGGACTAACTTCAAGGCTCTGGGACCGGACTAATCTTCAAGGCCTTTTTACTCTGCCCTCCGTATTGTGGCCCATAACGGCCCATTACCCAGTTCGGCCCAATTTATATATAAATTACCCTCTCAGTGTCAAAAAATTATTTTTGAATTCTTAAAAATTATTTCTACCCACCAAAGATAAAATTATATAAAAATGATAAATCTTTTTTTTTTAATTTTTTACCAAATTAATTTTTAATGTGTTTGGATGATAATCATGTAATAGGTGGTTGTTTTTATTGATATTTTTAGATAGTTATCATGTAATAGATGGTTGTATTTGTTGTTAATAGATATTTTTAGATGATTATCATTTAATGAATGGTTATTAAGTTTTTAATGTATAATTGATATGTTTAATATATGAAATATTTTTAGTTTTAGATTTTTTGAATTAATGGGTTGCTTTAATAATGACATCAAAATTGTTGCCATGTTTAATTTTGAAAAAATAGAAACTAATTTAATGAAAATAAATATCAAAAAAAGTATTTCTACCCTCTTAAAAGATAAAATTATAGAAAAATAATGTATTTTTAATTTTTTTTACTAATTTAATTTTTAATTTCTTAAATTTTTTTTCTAAAAATACATTCTAAAAACCAAATCAAATGTAACTTTATAATAAAAAGTTTTTTTTAACATCATTTAGGCTTCGTTTGGCAACGAGCTATTTTAGTAATTTTTTTATTTTTTACAAAAAATATGCAGAAAAATAGAGAGAGTGATGTGGCAACTTATAATGACTTTTTGAATTTTTGACTAAAATAGTTACTCTCCAAAAGAAGTTAATATATTTCAAATAAAATACAAATTAATTAACACAAAATAAATTATAGTATAACACTTTACCCTTAAAATGAATGATTTAAAAATAGGGTGAATTACATTAACGATCCTTATAATTTGGGTCTTGTGTTACTTTGCTCCTTAACTTTTCATTTGCGACACATTTGACCCTAAATTTTGAATATTATTTCAAATAAGGACAATTGAAAATATCATTACTCAATTTCAAGGGCAAAGTTGTCAATTTTATAAAATATAAACTAATTTGATAAAAATAAATGTCAACAAAATATTTTTGAATTTTAAAAATTATTTCAACCCACTAAAGATAAAATTATATAAAATTGATAATTTTTTTAGACATTTATTTATTTATTTATTTTACCAATTTAATTTTTATTATGTGTTTGGATGATAATCATGCAATGGGTGATTGTTTTTATTTTTATTAAATTAGTTTCTTTTTTTTCAAAAATCAAATATGGCGACAATTTTGATATCATTATTAAACCAATCCATTAAATCAAAAAATTCAAAACTAAAAACATTTCATATATGCTGTGCCTGAAGGCACGGTGTAAATAAAAATAAGTGAACAAAAAGAAAAATAAATAAATAAATAAATAGGGAGGAAAAAAAGGGAGAGGGGAAATAAAAAAATAAAAAGAAAAGGAGGAAAGTGGGATGGGATCATGGTGTCATTCATGGATTATTTATGAGATCATGGGAAAGGTGTGTGAGCAAAAAAAAAAGTAAGAAAAAAATGGGAAAGTGAAAAATGTACACGTAGAATACATCACAGCCGTTTTGTAATTTGAACAGATATGAGCCGTTTAAATGTCCTAGTAGAACAAAAATATATTGAAAATTCAAAAACCCTCCTGTTCAGGAATAATCTAAATAATTGCACTTATTTGATGAGTATACTTATTTATGTCTCATCCATTTTCTATTTTTTTACACATTTTTTTATAAAAAAAATTAAAAAATACACTAAATAAACAAATCTCAAACAGCTCTTTAATATTTATTTTTCTTATCTGAGTTGTTATCCCAAAAACGTTTTCATTTATTTGTTAGTAATTTTTTTATCTCATTTCCGCTCATAAGTTATTTTCTCAAAAATAAATGGCAAATACATAATTTCAAAATTTTCCCTATAATTCAATATTTTTTTGAAAGACTAATGTTATACAAATAGAAAAAAAATTATATATAATAATAGAATTGATTGTGAATTTCTTTTTTCAAAATAAAATAATATAAAAAATAAATTTATTTATAATAATCACATTATCGCATTGTTGTCAAAATTTATTTATTATTTTTTTTTGGGGGTATGAATTAGAATAGAGATGAGATTGAGAAGTTTTTTTCTTCCACATGACTAATAAAAAAATGAAAGAAATCAAACACAAACACAACCACAGGGAAGCCTTCAAATTGGTCCCAGATTTGAAACGTTCACTTCTCTCCAATACATAGATCGACTAATATATATATATATATATGTATATGTATTGGAGAGATATATATATACACACACAAATTCCTCATACATATACACACATTTGCAGAGATATATATATCTATATATCTATAGATATAGATCAATCACAATTGACATACAAATTTCCAGAGACACAAGGTTTTCATTTTTCTTCTTCTTTCTCTTCTCTAGGATTCCCAAATTTCTCATACATATACACACATTTGCAGAGATACATATGTATATAGTTACAGATCAATCACAATTTGTATCATCATCAAAAACCTACACTTTCTCTCTCTGTGCGAAAATGGCTTCAGCGAGGGTTTTTCTCTGCATTGCTAGTCTCGTCTGGGCTCTCGCGGCGGTGGTGGAAGCTCAAATCCCCGGAGTTTACACCGGCGGGCCATGATAGAGTGCTCACGCCACCTTCTACGGCGGCAGCGACGCATCCCAAAACAATCGCCAAAAACCGACCCTCTTTGTAAAGAATATGGAGAGAGGAAAAATATATAAATGGGTGAGTAACGTGGGTTACTTGTTGTGCAGAGCTAGGGTTTCGATCTGTGAGAGAGAGAGAGAGAGAGAGAAAGAAGCGTGGATCAAATAAACAGAAGTGGGGCTCTTGGGCGGGAAGTTGAGGATGAGTGAGAGATAGGGTTTTCATCTCTACCATCTATCTTCGAGTAGAAATCAATTATGACCGTTAAAATGTCTTAGTAAGATAATTGCTTCTAGGATAAGTTCAAAAATCTTCTTTCCTGATTATATAGATTTTACATAATTTTATTTTTAGTGGGTAGAAATTATTTTAAAAATTCAAATATATATTTTTTATATTTATTTTTATCAAATTAGTTTATATTTTATTAACTTGACAATTTTACTCTTAAAATTGAGTAATGATATTTTAATTATCTTTATTTAGAACAATATTCAAAATTTAAAGTTAAATATATCACAATTAAAAAATTATAATTCGGCCTTTAAAATATCAATAATTGCCTTGGTTTAAATCAAGATTCAAAATATGCATCACAATTAACGTGACACAAACCCTAACCTAGTGGCAGTGTAAATTGTATTTGTGTGTGGAAATAGGTCTACTAGGTTCGGTGTGGAGCAGAGCGGGAGGAATCCAGAGAAGAGGAGGCTCAGCAGCCAGGCGAGGGAAGAAGGAAGCGCAGGGAGGGAGTCCGAAGAACAGCAGCTGAAGTATTTGGTCGGAATTTGTATGGGTTGCTGCTGCTCACTTCGGCGAAAGCTTCGTCTTGAGCTTCAAACTTGGAGAGTGCATTAGCTAATTACTCAAAATATTAATCTAACTACTAATAAATGCTTCTTCATCATCAACTTTCACTCTCAGGAAGATCATCTCCATCATCACCCCCACAAAACCACCCATTGAATAACCAACCCAGTCTCAGACTCAGCTTTGAACTCAACTACAGACTCATCTGCAACCTCCTCCTCTCTTCAACTCACTCCACATCTCTCCCTAAGGCCCTCCAACTCCATGCCCACATCATCAAATCAGGATTTCTATCAATCCCACTCATTTCCCACCACCTCATCAATTTCTATTCCAAGTCCCAACAACCACTCCATTCCCTCCAAATTTTTGAAGAGACCCCAATTAAATCATCCACTACTTGGAGCTCAATCATCTCTTCTTTTGCCCAAAATGAACTCCCTTGCCTTGCTATTGTTTTCTTTCGTCGAATGCTCCATCTTGGGGTTCGCCCCGATGACCGTATATTCCCCAGCGCTACCAAAGCTTGCGCTGTTCTTTCGAGGTGTGACATTGGGCGCTCTCTCCATTGTTTTGCTCTCAAAACTGGGTTTGATGTTGATGTGTTTGTGGGGAGTTCTGTGGTTGATATGTATGCCAAATGTGGGGATATTAGAGATGCCCGGAAAGCGTTTGATGGAATGCCTGATAGAAATGTTGTTTCTTGGAGTGGGATGATATATGGGTATACTCAATTGGGTGAAGATGAGGAGGCCTTGACGCTATTTAAGCAAGCATTGTGGGAGGAGTTGGATGTTAATGATTTTACTTTTTCGAGTGTCGTACGGGTTTGTGGAAATTCTACGCTTCTCAAATTGGGGAAGCAAATACATGGTTTGTGCTTGAAAATGAGCTATGATTCATCGAGCTTTGTGGGTAGTTCTCTGGTTTCTATGTACTCCAAGTGTGGAGTTATTGAAGGAGCTTATCAGGTTTTTGATGAGATACCTGTTAAGAACCTAGGCATGTGGAATGCAATGCTTATTGCCTGTGCTCAGCATACACACACAAACAAAACGTTTGATTTGTTCAAACAGATGGACAGTGTTCGGATGAAACCAAATTTCATCACTTTCTTGTGTGTGCTCTATGCCTGCAGCCATGCGGGACTAGTTGAAGAGGGAAAGCATTACTTTCAGCAAATGAAGGTATATGGGATTGAGCCGACAGATCAGCACTATGCTTCCATGGTGGACTTACTTGGGCGGGCAGGAAAATTGCAGGATGCAGCTTCAGTTATCAATGAAATGCACATAAAACCAACAGAATCTGTATGGGGAGCTTTATTGACTGGTTGTCGAATTCACGGGGACACAGAATTAGCAGCTTATGCAGCTGATAGGGTCTTTGAGTTGGGTCCTGTGAGCTCGGGAATGCACGTGCTACTGTCTAATGCATATGCTGCTGCTGGAAGATATGAGGAGGCAGCCAAAGCCAGGAAAATGCTGAGGGACCGAGGGGTGAAAAAGGAAACAGGTTTGAGTTGGATTGAGGAGGGAAATAGGGTTCATAAGTTTGCTGCCGGGGATAGGTCCCATGCAAAATCTAGAGAAATTTATCAGAAGTTGGAGGAATTGGGAGATGAAATGGAGAGAGCTGGTTATGTTGCAGATACCAGTTTTGTGCTGCGAGAAGTGGATAGTGATGAGAAGAATCAGGCAATTAGGTATCACAGTGAAAGACTGGCCATTGCATTTGGGCTCATTGCTCTTCCACCTGAAAGGACGATTAGAGTTATGAAGAACTTGCGTGTGTGTGGAGATTGTCACACTGCAATAAAATTTATGTCAAAGTGCAGTGGAAGAGTAATTATTGTGAGGGATAACAATCGATTTCATCGATTTGAGGATGGGAAATGCTCGTGCGGTGACTATTGGTGATTAAATTGTAAGAATACATTCACTAGGACCAAATTGTTTTACTAGGAAATTAGAAAAGGAAACTTGTAACAATTGGTGATTCAAATGTAACAAATTCATGGAATTAACCATTTTTGACATAGGAACTACATGGAAGATACAAAAAAGAAAGATGTTTGTGCAGTCTCAATTTTTTAAGTTAAGGAAATATTGATGGCATATAAGCCTTTTTGGCAAGACTGACTTCAATTTGGTTATTGGATAGGCATTTTTAGTTTCCTTTTTTTGGTTTCCTTGTGTTGTTTGCATCATCTTGACGCTTTGTCAATAAAGTCTTATTATTTATCCAAAAAAATGATTTATTACTATTTGTTCTGGGGATTTAAGTGTCCTGTATCTGCCATTATTTGAATAATATTCAACAACTAAATGATAATAGTTTCTTCTCGTATACAGGCTAGAGGCAGGGATTCATTTTTACATCCTGTTGTGCTCAAAATTAGGAACACTATAGAAACGGTCTTGTTGTGGCCTTCATTTGATGGAGATAAAGGTAACAAGTTTGCTTTTCTAAATTTGCTGATCCTCATACTGCTGCTAAAGCCTGATGGCTGCAAGTCTATTTCTCCCTTTCAGTTTTCCAAAGGTCAGCATGGGTGTATTGATTGTCTAGCACTCATGATATGTACTGAACTACAAGCTCCAGAATCATTCAGAGACTTGACCTCAAAGAACACAAGCCTTGTGAGAATGGACAGTTGTTCACGTCAATATCTCATTTCCTCTTTGTATAAGCACTTTTGTTTTTTTACAAGAATTCAACTGATCTCTGTGATGTCAAACGCAGGGGATGCTGCAATGAGAGATTCATTCAGTAGTCAGTTATGTGATCCATCAATTAACACATGATAAGAATGAGGTTGTTTGGTCTGCCAAAATGGGCAATGAGGACTGCATGTATGAGGCATCAATATCTATGCCATTTGTTCTATGCATGGCTAATGTTCACATCAGTGCTTGTCGAAAGATCCCAGACTCTTGCAAGAAACCCTTTGCTCAGGAATTTCTTCCACATTTCGTTCAGTCTTTGGAGATATGTTATAATAAAGGTCAATTGTTGGGTTCGTGTTGTACTGACTTTCAATATCTAGGGTCTCCACATTTTTATTGTTACCATTCCTCTCTATTCATCTTGGTGGTGATAGCAGGTGATGATGGAATCAGAGCAGGTGATAGCAGGTGATACGACTCGTGTCCTGTTTTTTTTTTTTTTAAATTGTCATGTATGAGTGTTTGTGTTCGTGCTTCTTGGTTGCTTAATCTCAAATATGACCCAAAGGTTTTCCAGGTCAGAAAGAGTCATATACTTCAGAAATTGAGAAGTGCATAATTATTTATCTCCCCATATAAAGGATATAAGGAGGACATAAATCTATTGTTGTGCATGTTTCAGTGATTCTGTGGTGTACAGATGTGGAAAATTTTAACAGGCAGAACTCAGATTCCATATTAACTAGCAGTTTAAGAACACACTAACTAAAGTTAGAAAATAGTACATGCAAGAAATAAGTTGCTTGCTTGCTTGCCAATAAATTGGTATTGAGTGGTAAACTAGAAAACTGAAAATGGATGTACTAAGGTTCATTGTAGTGGATTTCTTACCTTTTCTGATCCTTCTCTGAGAGATTTCAGAGAGACTTTGAGAAGATCTGAAGTGTAATGAGGAATTATAGACTTCAGATGATGTACAGCTGAGAAGAAAACCTGGAGGCATGCAGCTAAGGTTCTAAAAAGCGGTTGTGGTCGCCGTAACAGTGGCGGTGGCGCAGTTGCGGTTGTAGGGTGTAAAGGCCGCAGCGTAACGGTTGCGGTTACCGGAACTGTGAATTTTTTTTTTCCGCACAATTTGCAAAAAACTTACCGATACACATATATTTTTTTTTTATAATCATATTTATTGGGTTTTAAAATAAATTTTGATAAATTTTTTATAATTTTTAAGTATGATCCAATATATTTCACAATTTGCAAAAGACTTGCCGATACACATATATATTTTTTTTATAATCATATTTATTGGGTTTTAAAATAAATTTTGATAAATTTTTTATAATTTTTAAGTATGATCCAATATATTTCATATTTTTAAATCACTAGAAAATGAATTTTTTACATTTTATGTCAATAATTAATGACTTTATATGTCATAAATCCATATTACACTTGTGGCAAAAATTTCTTTTATTGAACTTCGATGTATAAAATTATTTTTAATTATTATACTTGTGGAAGCATATGTACATTTTAACTCAAATAATTTTAAAAAAGTATACATCCTTAATGAAAGAACTTGATAAAGTACATAACATCATAGCATAAATCACAAATAAAATAGAGTACATTTTACATAATGTTATTACTAAAATTACATAATATCACCACCAAAATGAGTAACGTGGTGCATCTTGGGATTCAGATTGTTGAGCTTCATTGTTGCTGCTACCTTCACCCCACCAAAATGAGTGATGTGGTGCATCTTGGGAATCAGATTGTTGAGCTTGATTGATACCACCTTCAACCCATCCAGTAGAAAAATATATAAGTAAATGTGCTCATCATGTCATCCTTTTCTGTTTCGTGCATTGGGAGAGAAAATGGATACCTTGGCTGAAAAGGATTAACATACTCTTCTTGGGCTTGTTGATAATTTGGCAAACCGTATCCTAGAGGACCATGTTGTTGAAGGGGCCAAGGATAATTTTGTTGAGGTGGGTAAGGATAGCTCTGGCTATCACTGTTATAGGATGGGTAAGGGTGATATGGATAACTATGACTACTATCAGCTGAATCAAGCTGTTGTTCTCTACTTCTTATTCTTCTTTTATCCCTACGTGTATCACTACCATAAAACCTCCTAGGTAGTTGGGGGTAAAGGTGCAACAGGTTCTCCAATATCATAGTGTCCCCCAACATCACATAATCCAAATCCTCTAATAAAATCTTCACTTCCTGCACCAAAACTAGTACCATCACCGCCATCACCACCATTGTTGCCGCCGCCACCACCACCACCGTCACCGTGAGAAGTGCCTTCACCATCACCATCATCACCTCCTCCATTAGATGGTGTTAAACCACCACTATTATCACTTTGAGTTGGAGTAGAAGTTTAGTTTTGAGAAGTGCGTTGAGCTTGATATTTATGAGTGCCACCACCATTGTTTCCATCGCTGCCATCGCCACCACCATCATCAGCTGAGACCAAATCTAGCCATTTAGAATTATCCACACCATCTAGTAAATGATTTTCTCTTTCTTCTATCCATGGACTTATTGGATCATCTTCTTCAAATATGTAATCCAAGTTAATAGGATTAAAACTCCTATCAATCTCTTCTTGGCTGCTTCTTTTAACGTGTCTCAATTTTAATATCATGTTGTAGGTGATGAAGACTAATCTTTGAGTTTTCTTATATTTCAATCTATTCCTCGTCTTTGTATGGATGAGACTAAAAGTACTCCAATTACGTTCACAGTGAGATGATGTAGTGGTTTGACTTAATGTTTTCACAGTTATTTTTTGAAGTTCAGGAGCACAACTGCCATGAATAATCCACCACTCAGCTGCACAAAATTACATTTCATTAGACATAAGTCAAAATATGATAGAAAATTATTTAAGTATTTATATATTGTAAATTTGAAATTTTGAAAATAAAACCTGGGTTTGATTGTTTCCATGCTCTTTGTGCTAAAGGAGTGCCAAACGTTTCCTATTTATCTCGAAATAGCAACAACTACAATTTGGACAATCATTACAAGTAACATTTGCAAAAGTAGATTATTACTATTAAAATTTAAATAATTGGTACGTACTTGATTTGTTGCTTTCACTTGAGCATCCATATTAGGCTCCAGTCTGGTAATTACTTTTTTAAGTCCATCCATCACTTCTCTTATCATTTCATTGGATGAGGTAACACCATATTGGAATTGAGGATTTAAAAAATATCCTTCAAAAATAAGAAGACAATTAATAATTGTAAATAAATATACATTTTATAATTGAAATCGTAACACTTACCAACCGCATGCAAATCTTGATGCAATTGGGTTGAGGTTCTAGGAGCTCTAGGTGGAGCTCTTGAAAGTGCTTTTGCTTGGTTTTGTTGCCTAAAATTGTGTTGTACTTCAAGAGGTATAAGCATCAATATGCGCCATCAACCAACCTCAATACTCTGACTAGGGGCTCATGAACTTTACAAAGCTCTGTTGCTTTCTGCCAAAACTCCTTTCCCAAAATAATTTTTTTCACATTGTAAGGCTGCCCAGTCTTTGCCTTCCCCCATCTAGAATTCTTCCACTCATCACTATTAAACATAGCTCTCAATTGTTGTTTATATCTAACAATACTCTCAATGGCAATAAAATTTGTAGCAAATCGAGTGATGGCAGGTCGAATCAATTCTCTACCTCCAGTGAATTTTCTCATTAAATCCAACACCCATCCACTATTATAAATGAAATTGGTGATGGTTTTACCATCTTCAATCACCTTTGCTACACTTTTCTTATTGGCTATGTCTTTTAGCATGAGATCGATACAATGTGCTGAACAAGCTGTCCAATATAAATGTTTCCTTTTTCTCATTAACATTTTACCGGCTGCTTTCAGTGCAGGTTCATTATCAGTTACCACTTGAACAACGTATTGTTCTCCAATTTCATCAACAACTTTATCTAACAATCCAAAATAATATTCAGCAGTCCTACTAATAATATTAGAGGCACCAATTGATTTGTGAAATATAATACCTCTATTGCAGTACACTAAGAAGTTGATGATGTGTTGCCGGGTTAGACTGCTCCAACCATTACATATGATGGATACACCTCTCTCTACCCAAATTCCCTTGAATGATCCTATCCATTCTGTCATTTCATCGTGCTCAATGCCCAAATATACTTCAGAAACTTCATAAGCACTAGGACCTTTTACTCTTGGCCCTACTTTAGCAGCAACATCAAGTATGGGTTGTGTATACTCTGAATCAACTGTATTGAATGGAATACAATTATAGAGTATAAACTTGGACACTGCTCGTCCCAATCTCTTTCTTAACTTCTGTAAATTCATTGTAGAGATTTTTCGTTACTTTGTACTCTTGCTCTTTTGGAGTTCTACATCCATTGCCCTCAACCTTGCTTCAGGAGCATTGGGCTTAATCCAATTACGTCCACTCCCACCAGTTTTACGCACGGATTGTGATCGACAAAAAACATTAGCAATACCTGACCCTTTTGGCATTCTTTGACCACTACCCCTTCCACCAGAACTACCACCTGCATCATATTTGTGATCCATGACCTGCAACACCTCGTCTAAATTGTTGCCTTTCCTCCCATTGTTGTTGTGAACGAATACTTGCTTGTCTAGCCCTGGTCATCTCTGGATCAGAGTCAGAGTTATCATCTCGAATATCTACAAAATCTCCCCCTTCATCCTCATCATAGAGATCATCTCCCCTAATATGTGCTTTCAATTCAGCTTTTCTCTTTTGTTTGTCTGCTTTACTTATTTTTTTATTTTGTAATTTTTTCATCATTTCTTGTATCACGTCTCTACTAACATTAGGACAAGAATGCACTTGCCCCGTTTGATGTGCTAAATGTTGTTTGAAACGCGTAATCCCACCATTAATGTGATGTCCACAAAATTTACAAATAATATGACGCCTAGTGCCTTCAACTTGAGTTTCAAATTTCCAACCAATATCATCACTTGGGGGTTCATCATTGGCACCCTTTTGTCGTGGCATTTTTGAATTTGAATTCTGCATCATTGATACATTTTTTAACTTATTTTAAATGTTTACAAAATTATTTTTCAGCAAAACTTGAACTAACTAAATAAACAATATTTACATTTATTAAATGAAATGATTGTAAAAAAAAATGCATCCACTATTTATAGATTTAGTTTTTATATGCTAATGTAATCATATAAAAATTAAAAAATAAATTATAAAGATTTTTTTTTAACTAATGACTTTTAAAAAAAAAATAAAATTTAGCCATAAAAATTGTTGGCACAACATATTACAATTTAACATTAAAAAAATATTTAAAATTAAATACTAAATAAAATAATTATAAAAAATTGCAACCACTATTTATACATTTGGATTTTACATGCAAATGTAATCATATAAAAATTAAAAAATAAATTATAAAGATATTTAAAAAAAAAGAAAATTTTGTCATAAAAATTGTTGTCACAACAAATTTCGTCATTAAAAAAAAAATTTGTTATCACAACACATTACAATAACAAAATAAAAAAATATTTATAATTAAATGAAATGATTATAAAAAAAATTCAACCACTATTTATACATTTGAATTTTACATGCTAATGTAATTAGGAATAAAGACATTTTTCATGGCATTGTTTGAGCTATTGTTTTTGTTTTTATTTTTATTTTTTTATTTTGTAGAAAGACATTTAAAAAAAAAATTTTGTGCCATCAAAATTGTTGTCACAACACATTACAATAACAAAATTAAAAAATATATATATTTCAAATTAAATACTAAATAAAATAGTTATAAAAAAATGCAACAACTATTTATACATTTCGATTTTACATACTAATGTAATCATATAAAAATTAAAAAATGAATTATAAAGAATTTTTTTTGAGGTATTGATTTTTTTTTTCTTTTAAAAAGATATTTAAAAAAAAAATAGTGACTTCAACATTGTTGTCACAGCACATTACAATAACAAAATAAAAAATATTTATAATTAAATATTAATGAAATGATTATAAAAAAAAATGCAACTACTATTTATACATTTGAAGTTTACATGCTAATGTAATCATATAAAAATTAAAAAATAAATTATAAAGAAAAAAATTCATACATAGTTGTTTTTTGGGTTTCAATTAGTTGAATATTTGTTATCTTTTTGAATGACCTGCAAGAAAAAAAAAATTCAATAAAAACTGACATATATAAAATGTATTAATATAATTATAGGTGTTATGATTTTTAGATATTACAAAAAAAAGATCAATCACTAATTATTATATATAAAATACTAAAAATAAGTGCATAGCTCTCTCTCTATATATATATATTTAAATTAAAATTACTAAATATATCACATAAATTTTGGAGATCATTGTTTAAAAAATAAAATAAATAAAATAAAATTTGCTAGTTGGAGACCACAAATGATATCTTCCCCAAGAAGCTAGCCAGAGAGGCAGCTAAACAAACAAAATAATAAAAAAAAAGGCAACTGATCAAACTATGCACTTACTTCGTCTTTAACACAAAGAGGCAGCCGGAAAGTCACTGGTTTCAGCACAGAACAGACGCAGCCTTGACGATTCAACACAGGTTTATCTCTTCCATCTTCCCTCTTCTCTCTCTCTATTTCTCACTCATCCGTATTTCAGATCTGAAAATTTGTGAATGGCCAATACACCTATGGAACTTCAAAGTGGTTCACGGGCTGTAAAGACAAAAGACAAAAGCTCAATTATAATAAAGGTATGTACTATGCGTAACGTGCCTTTTCTTTTGTTTTTGTTTTTTTGAAAAGAATCAGCTATGGAATCTCATCTTCAGCCTTTACTTTTGTTTTTTTTTTTTGCAAATTTGTGGATGGCCGATATACCTATGGAATCTCATCTTCATCCTTTACTTTTGTTTTTTTTTTTGAAAATTTGTGGATGGCCGATACACCTATGGAATCTCATCTTCAGCCTTTTCTTTTGTTTTTTGTGTGTAAAGAATCAGCTAAAAAAGCCCTGTAACGTGCGTAATGGGCCGTTACAGCCGTTACAGCACCGCTACGACCGCTACGACGGCCGTAACGGCCGATACACCTGTGAATTTCAATCACACCGCAAAATCGGGGGTAACGCGTGGTGCCTACCGCCGCAACTGTTACGTAACGGCCGAAACCATTATGTAACACCGCATTTCTAAACCTTGCTATAGGGAAATGCAATGTACATCTATGCAGCACAGTTTCAAAATTGTGGATCAACATCTCATTTTAATAGATTCATGTTTCAAGTCTATCTGTTTGCTATTGAAATACAATAATCATAATCATTGTAATAAGGAAAGCAAAAGGAAATGTTAATTTTTAAAAAATTGTACTAAAACCTGTGTATTATTCCATTAACCTCTCAAAAACATAATAACATGGTTTATACAAAATAAATAGAGAGAAAAATCTAATTACCCTAAAGACTAAACTACCCCTTATGGTAAATAAAAAAGTAACCAAAGAACATTTCACTTCTTAAGTTTTAATTTTCAATCCCTCTCTAGTATAACTTTCAGCACCCTAATTAGTAGCTTGTAGTCTCTTAATAATTTATAACAAATTAATAAGATCATAAGGTCCCTAACAACTACGATTGCAAAAAGACCATCAATACACTAACAAGCCTGCAAAAAAAGAAATTGTAAAAACACATATACTACATCTTAACAATTATTGTGGTGCAGGGGGAACAAGTTGAAACCATACACACGAAATTGGCACACGTAAATTATATAATTAGACATGGAATCATAGGACTTCTATAGGCCCAATCTATTATGACAAGTTGGTTCAAGCCAATTCTTTAAATTGAGTAGGAAGCTGATTTATTAAATTGAGAGATTGGGGCCAATTCTTTATACTATTTGGAACTTTGATTTCCCTATCACCAAATATGCTCTCCACTATGTGCTAGTTATTCTGTTTGTTTGATTGTCTTGATGGGAATGTAGGACCAAAGTGCACAATAGTGTCAAGAATTAAAGACATACTATTCATGTATAACATCTTTAACTTCCTAATCAATTTTAGAAGATTTGGATTCAATTCTTCCTAATTAATGCACAGGCATGTCATCCTCTAGTAACTATTCTTCAATTGTGAGACTTTGGACTTGAGGTATGAGGCTTTGAAATGTGAGTGTGGTGTAAGAACTGCCATAAGGGTTACCGAGTCTGACAAGCCATCAAAAGGAAGATTGTATGTCATTTGTGAGAAGAAAAATTGTCAATTTTGGAGGTGGTGTACCCCAAAATCTATGACGATGGTAGAGAGGCAAACGAACGAGACAAATCTTTATCAAAATCAAAACATCGAGACTGTAGGACTAAAAGTCAAGAACTAAATGCTTGAGCAATCCTTTACATTCATGAAGCCACTTGTTGTGGGTTTGCTCACAATTTGTATTGTTTTGTCAGTTGCATTACTCTTCAAATGATTGTAGGTGGCTTTTAGATCAGGTGTTTTTGTGCTAAGCTGTGTACCCAATGAATGTTGAGATGTCTATCGTAGTTGCCATGTATGGTTATTTTGTACTAATCTTATGTTTTAATAGCAGCAATGATGAATAAGTATGTGTTAAAGATTTTTTTTTTTCTTTCATAGAATGAGTACCTAAGAGGAAACACAATCTGAAAATAGGAAGAACAAGGGAAAATCTTCTCAAGTACCATCTGTTCAGGCTCATTGGGATGCAAAATCAAATGAAATTTTTATTAAGTTTTGTGTTAAGCAAGTGAAGGCTGGACACAGACCTGGTACACACTTAGATAGGGTCGGGTGGGAAAATGTGATAATTAAGTTTAAAACTATGACTGGAAAAGCATACCAACCAATACAAATGAAAAACACTTCAACAAAAAAGGGTTTTTACGGCGCGCAATGCACATACACACTAAGCCGTAAAAAAATCATTATTATTAGCATTCACGGCCTATACAATAGACACGTGGTTGGGAAATTATTTACGACATGCAAAAAAAGCAAGTCGTAAAAGCGAGAAACCACGGCTTACATTTACTGTATGTTGTTAATATGGAGCCGTAAAAACTCAGTTTTGTTATAGTGAAACCACTGGGATGTGTTGAAAAAAGATTGGCTTTTATGGAATAATCTATTAAGGGGTGAGACAGGCTTAGGCTGTGATACATTGACTGGAGCTATATCTGCATCTGATGAATGGTGGACCAAGAAATTTGAGGTAAGTGAATTGCTTAATGTACATATTCTGTTTATTTTTTTGTTTAAACAGGCCAAATTTTGTTACTTGAAATTATTAAATTTTCGTTTGTAATTATTACAGAGGTATCCTGATGCTGCTAAATTTCGGCATATGCCATTGCAATTCGCTGAAGACTTAGACATACTATTCTCAGATGCAGTTACTACAGGAGAATGGGCATACACTCCTAGCTCAGGGGTTATGCCTCACACTGATGAGACTCTGGAGGAATTTCATACCCCACATGATGCTGAATTTCATGATAATGATGATTTGAAGGTGGTTCATCCTTCTGAGTTAAACAAAAAATGTCCATCAAACACTGATGGTTCATCAACCAAGAGTAAGACAAAGAAGAAATTTACTGGTATAGCTACTTAACAAGACATTTGATCGTATAGTCAATGTGGTTGAGTCATCTTCAGCAACTTCAACACAGAGCTCATCAAAATATCCTTCAATTGCAGAATGTTTGGCGAAGTTGGAAAGCATCCCTGGTGTGTCCCCGGATGATGAGCTGTATGTATGGGTTGCCAGATTGTTCTTAAGAGACAAGCGTCGTAAGTGCTTCATGACCCTTCCTACAACTGAAGTTCGGCTGAGGTTTTTAAAGTTGGAGATTGAGATGGAGAAGACCACCACAGGTTATCGCGGCTAATTATTTATGAAGTTTTTTTTTTTCTTTCTAAATTTCCTAATTATTTCATGTTTAAGACTTTTATTATTATTTGTGGATTGTAGTGTTGGACTCATTATTTTTTCTTTTATTAATATTGAGTATGTTGGAATTTTATGTTGGACTCATTATTTGAACTTTTATTAATATTTTGTTGGACTTTGACTATATGTTGGACTTTGTTAGTTGAATGTTAATTGCATGGTTGACTGGTTGATTTCAATCTTGAATATGAATGGTAGGTGAATGGTTAAAACTTTTATATAGATGTAGATGTTCTCCAGCTGGTGTTATTGTGAGAAAGGTTGAATTTCCTTCTGCTTGCTGTGTTATATTTATTTTTTTTGTGTTGAATTTCCATTTGTTACAGTACTGAATTTCCATCTGTGTTGTTTGAAGTTGAAGGTATAATTTTTTTTTCTTTATATTTGCATGTTGTTGTTGGTTGTAATTTATATGTTACAAATATATATATATATATATATTATTGGGCAACCCAATTCTCGTTATGTTTACATCTAAGAGCAAGGAATTAGAATGAAAAATGCTATCTGCCACGTATGGAAGATGGCCATCTGTTGCAACAGGTTTTCCCATAAATATAACCACCATATGTACTCTCAAAAGAGGCAAGTGAAATGTGTTCTTATTGAATTTTGTAATTAACCAACACCTAACATTTATAGTCAACAATTTGAATTATGAAACCAATATTGGTAATGCCATACTTATTTTTCGCAAACACACTATTCAACCATTCGACTATTTTTCAGTTTCTATTTCTATAGTCTTGGTGATTTTATTTTCCAACTTCCCTATGGGATTTTTTGTTCACTTTCATGTGCTCTTATTAGTCAGTTTGTAGTATTATGATATTTTTGAATTGAAGTAGTGTTTTGGGCATGTTTATGGGATTACGGTTTAAAAAATAGTTAAAATATAAATACAAAAAAACACTCATGCCAGTGGTGAAAACACAATGCCATGGGGGTTGATAATTTACCGATATCATCAATCATTCTTGTAATAGTAACTAAGTCTTTAAATGACTAGGTATTTTGGAGATGAGTAACAGTGATGAAGATCAATGAAATGATGATCACGATGATGAAGATACTGAAGATGAAGGCAGCACATCGCAAACTCAACAAAATAATAATATGCTCTTAACTACGGCGGCTACAGTTGCAGTGACATATGCGACAAATTATTTGATAAAAGAACCATGTAAGACATCTAGTTTAACAGTGTGGAAGTGGATGGTAGAATTACAAGAAGGGAATCGGACAAAAATATTTGCAAATTTTTGAATGAAAATAGAGGTATTTTATCAATTGTGTGATTTGTTACAGACAAAGTATGACCTTGAAACTCGATGAAAAGTCTCGGTTCAAGAGTAGGTTGCAATATTTTTGTATATTGTTGGCAGTGACATTCGAAGCAGAAATGTCTAAGAAAGATTTCAACATTCCGGCGAGACTATTTCAAAATACTTCAAGAAGGTGTTAAAAGCTATTACAATGATGTCCATTGATTGGGTAAGGTCTCAATCGAGAAATGGTGTGCATCTATATATTTGACACAACTGCAAATATTATCCTCATTTCAAGGTAAATAATTAACTACAAGTGGAACTTGGGTGTTACATATAATTAATGTTGATAGGATATTTTAATAATCTATCACTAAAAATATTTTTATTCACTACTATTTTGTAATTGGATTGTATTGGAGCAATTGAAGGGACACACATCAAAGCATATATATCTCCAAATAAGCAACCTCGTTTATTAGGTAGAAAAGGGGTATGCAACTTAAAACATAATGGCCGCATGGGACTTTGATATGTGTTTCACATTTTGCTTACCAGGATGGGAAGGAAGTGCACACGATACTCGGATCTTCTTGGATACAATTAGGAATCCTAGTTGTAATTTTCCAAAACCATAAGGAGGTAACTGTTTTATATGTGATTGCTACAGTAGATGCACCACACTCACATCTCCATATTTATTTTTACATTTATAATTGCTTACTTTAATTTCATTTTGGAAATTTGAAATAGGTGAGTTTTACTTGGTGGATGCTGGGTATCCAAACTTGAAAGGATATCTTACACCTTACAAAGGAGAGAGATACCATCTAGCTCAATTTGAACATGGTTAACCCCCCCAAAATGCATAAGAAAAATTCAACCAATCACATTAATCACTTAGAAGTGCAATAGAAAGAATGTTTGGGGTTTGGAAAGCAAGATGATCGATGATAAAGGATATCCCACCAAACTACAAGTGGCTGACCCAAGTCAAACTTGTTTGTGCAACAATGGCAATTCATAATTTCATCCAACGAAGTGAGTTCCGCGATATTGCATTGGGCTGAGTGCGTCCCGCCCCAGACCGTAATGTAGCAGCTCGGTAAGGGAGTGCTCGGTCGGACCAGGATGCTCGGTCCGAGGTTAGCCGAAGCCAGACAAGCCGAGTAACCGGCGCCCGGAAAGGCGCGGACGGCCGAGGTTACCGTTTGACCGGCATGAAAGCTGACCATGGGGTGCTTCGGGCTAGGCTTTGCCGAGATGCCTCTTAGCCCGGTCCCACCTTGGAGTTTGCCAGGGAAATGCTTGGGTATGAGGCATGGCATGGCCGTGGTAGAGCAGCTCGGCTGCCGAGCTCCAGCTGTGAAGTCAGGCAGTTGAGATTAGGTGATGTTCAGCAAGATCTATGCTGACAGATGGGATAGCAGAGCCACGTGTCAGGAGATGACTGGGAGTGGGTAAGGGGCTCAGAAGGTATATAGGCATGTCTGCGCCCCCCATACGCGAACACGAACATATCTGTAAGGACTTCTTACTGCGCGGCTTACATGTGCTCCCAATATTTTTGCTAATCATCCAGCCCGGTACCTCGGCTGTCTCGTAGTTGCCAGACACCCAGAAGAAATCATCGTCGTGAAGATCCTTGTCTGGTGTGCCGGTTACGATTTTCTCTCTGCCTGGTCTAATCTTGAGGTAATAGGCGAGACCATCCTTTGGATTCCCAACCGAGATAATGTACTCCGATTGGAAGAGTTGGTGTCTTGTCCAACTTTGGATTCCCAACCGAGATGATGTACTCCGGTTGGAAGAGTTGGTGTCTTGTCCAACTTTGGATTCCCAACCGAGATGATGAACTCCGGTTGGAAGAGTTGGTGTCTTGTCCAACTTTGGATTCCCAACCGAGATGATGAACTCCGGTTGGAAGAGTTGGTGTCTTGTCCAACTTTGGATTCCCAACCGAGATGATGAACTCCGGTTGGAAGAGTTGGTGTCTTGTCCAACTTTGGATTCCCAACCGAGATGATGAACTCCGGTTGGAAGAGTTGGTGTCTTGTCCAACTTTGGATTCCCAACCGAGATGATGAACTCCGGTTGGAAGAGTTGGTGTCTTGTCCAACTTTGGATTCCCAACCGAGATGATGAACTCCGGTTGGAAGAGTTGGTGTCTTGTCCAACTTTGGATTCCCAACCGAGATGATGAACTCCGGTTGGAAGAGTTGGTGTCTTGTCCAACTTTGGATTCCCAACCGAGATGATGAACTCCGGTTGGAAGAGTTGGTGTCTTGTCCAACTTTGGATTCCCAACCGAGATGATGAACTCCGGTTGGAAGAGTTGGTGTCTTGTCCAACTTTGGATTCCCAACCGAGATGATGAACTCCGGTTGGAAGAGTTGGTGTCTTGTCCAACTTTGGATTCCCAACCGAGATGATGAACTCCGGTTGGAAGAGTTGGTGTCTTGTCCAACTTTGGATTCCCAACCGAGATGATGAACTCCGGTTGGAAGAGTTGGTGTCTTGTCCAACTTTGGATTCCCAACCGAGATGATGAACTCCGGTTGGAAGAGTTGGTGTCTTGTCCAACTTTGGATTCCCAACCGAGATGATGAACTCCGGTTGGAAGAGTTGGTGTCTTGTCCAACTTTGGATTCCCAACCGAGATGATGAACTCCGGTTGGAAGAGTTGGTGTCTTGTCCAACTTTGGATTCCCAACCGAGATGATGAACTCCGGTTGGAAGAGTTGGTGTCTTGTCCAACTTTGGATTCCCAACCGAGATGATGAACTCCGGTTGGAAGAGTTGGTGTCTTGTCCAACTTTGGATTCCCAACCGAGATGATGAACTCCGGTTGGAAGAGTTGGTGTCTTGTCCAACTTTGGATTCCCAACCGAGATGATGAACTCCGGTTGGAAGAGTTGGTGTCTTGTCCAACTTTGGATTCCCAACCGAGATGATGTACTCTGGTTGGAAGTGTTGATTTGTTCGACTTTGTTACAGCCGAAGTG
>NW_021025049.1:408940-492805 GCF_004153795.1 Camellia sinensis
TGGAAAGTGACATAGACTCGTATGTTATGAAATTGTGACGTGATATATGCGGATGTATCTGTGTTGGCCATCTATCAATTGCTCATCTTTTAGTCATTGTTAGCATCTCCTATTTGTGATTTCTACTGGGCTGTGGCTCACCCTATATGGGAATATCATTTTCAGGTGCAGGAAGCATGCCACCTCCAAGGACATAGCTGGGAGGCTAGTGGCGGACATAGTTTTGTCGTTTTACTGTTGATGTATTACATGTAATTTTAAGCCAAGGGCTTAATGTGTAAACGAGTTAGTACTCTTTTGTTGTAACCAAGTGTTAACTTGGAAAGCTGTAAGCCCGTAGGGCATTTTGTTATGAGATTAACATGTAATACTTATGTAATGGAATTCTAATGAATGATAGAAGGTGGTTAGTTTATCTATCAACGCTTGTCTTATTTGTTGGGTTTAATGTTATTATTTTGAGTGCGTTACAACTTGGTATCAGAGCGTACCGGGTTCGAATACTTTGGGTACGTGGGAAGTGATTAGGATCACAATGGGTTTGTCTCGCTTGATAGAGACTTAGATGTAGTGTTATATGCTACATGCTTAATTGATAACATGCTTATGTGACTATGTGGGTATGGGATTTAGTTTCTAGGATGTTGATTGGATCCTTGGGTTTCTGTGAGTCTTGTTGGAAAGGCATTTGATCAAACCGGAACTCTAGTAACACCTCGGGACTATCATTATCCGGAAATGAAATTCGTAAGTGCTTATGTGTTTATGTGCTTACGTGGAATGAATTATAGTTGCCCATGTATTAGGACGTATTAGGACGCGGGTGTTATAGCTTTGGCACATTTATGAATGTGCTAATACTCTGGGTTACCTTTATTAGGATGTCAGGACGAGGGCGTGGTAGGCGTGGCAGGCATGGTAGGCAGGAGGTACCTTTACCGGATGACGTTCCGGCAATGCAGGAGGGAGTTGGTCAAGCTAACGTGGCCGAGCCAGCGGGTCAGCAAGCTATGGGCGCCTTGGCCCGAGAGATAGCAGGAGCTTTGGGTATTCTCAGAGCTGAGAATCAGGTTGCTGAGGTAGGGCCTTCTTTCTTGAAGAGGGAATTCTTCCGGTCTAATCCGGATGAGTTTGTTGGGGATCCAAAGGAGCCACTTAAGGATGACGAGTGGTTGGAATAGATAGAGAAGACGTTCGAGATGCTGGGCATCGAGAACGGGGCTTTGAAAGTGTCCCTAGCATCCTTCCAGCTGAAGGGAGATGCGGGTCAATGGTGGAAGTACGGGAAGGGCAGTGTTGGTGGTGCATGGGAGGCGTTTGTGAATGCTTTCCAGGAGAAGTTTTTATCTTCAGCTGCAAGGAAGAAGCTGAGGGAACAGTTTTGCCAGCTTAAACAGCAGGGCTTGTCAGTGGTCGAGTTTGAGGCTACTTTTACCAGTCTGTCCAGGTTTGCACCTGAACTAGTGGCGTCCGAGGAACGCTGTTGCTTTGAGTTTGAGCGGAAGTTGAGGCGTGGACTCAAGCTGAGGGTTGGAGGGTCGTTTATTCGGGAGTATAGATGTTTGGTGGATGCTGCAGCTCATATGGAGCTCATGATGCAGGAGGAGGATGAGGGGCAGAGAGGCTCTAAGAGGAGCCAAGATGGTCAGGCTGACGGCAGGAGACAGAGGGGTCCTAACCCTCAGCAGTCTCAGGGTGGTTTGGCTAGGTCGACCTTTCCAGTGCCGATTGCAGGCTCCGGCAGAGGTAGTCAGGGGGATTTCACCTGTTACAAGTGTAGCCAGCTGGGTCACAAGGTTTCGGTTTGCCCGCAGAAGGGAGGGGGTCAGCGAGCTGCTTCTTTATCAGCTAGACCTTAGGGCCAGAGTCAGGGCAGGGGCCAGTCTTTGTCTTGCTATCAGTGTGGTCAGCCCGGGCACCTGAAGAGGTTTTGCCCGCAGTTGAGTGCCACTTCGGGAGCGTCTGGTTCTAGGAAGATGCAGAGTTTTCAGCCAACTCAGTCTGCGCAGGCCTCGAGGGCCAATCCGGGAGCTTCGTCATCCCAGTCTGTGCAGCAGGCTTTTGCTCCTAGAGGTGAGTAGCTGGATCAGGGGCCTACAGGGCGCATGTATGCTGTTCGCGTGCAGGATCTAGTACCGGCTCCATCAGTAGTGAGAGGTACTTTTCTATTTTGCAACTCGGTTGCTTGTGTGTTGATTGATACGGGTGCGTCTCATTCTTTTGTATCTGCTGCATTTGCATTTGCATCTGTGTTGGAGTTGGAGTTAGCACTATTGGCATCTCCTATATGTGTAGTATCGCCTGTTGGTGGTGAGTTGATCTTGAAACAAGGTGTTAGGGGTTGTGATATAGAGGTCGCCGACCATAGACTTCTTTTTCCTTTTGTTGTGATGCCTATAAAGGGTTTTGATGTTATTTTGGGTATGGACTGGCTATCGTCATACCTAGCCGTTATTGATTGCTACCGCCAGAGGGTCACCGTTTGCACCTTGAGCGGGGAGTGTTTCCATTTCTTGGGGGGCCGGGTTAGTAGTGTGTTGCCACCGGTGTACGATCCGCGAGGGCGGGGAGAGTTTAGTGGTCTACTTGCTAGCCTTATCAATAGTGAGTGTGATGAGACCCAGATTCTATTGCCGATGGTGGTTTGTGAGTATTCAGATGTCTTTCCCGAGGACCTCGTTAGTTTGCCACCTCACCGAGAGATTGAGTTCTCTATTGATCTAGTGCCCGACACGGCACCGATTTCCATGGCACCCTATCGTTTTGCTCCAGCAGAGTTGGTTGAGTTGAAAGTTCAACTCCAGGAACTGCTAGATAAAGGTTTTGTCCGCCCTAGTGTTTCGCCGTGGGGAGCACCAGCCCTCTTTGCTAAAAAGAAAGATGGTGCCTTAAGATTGTGTGTAGACTACCAGAAATTGAATCGGGCAACGATCAAGAATAAGTACCCTATGCCCCGTATAGATGATCCGTTTGATTAGTTGAAGGGTTCCCGTTGTTTCTCTAAGGTAGACTTGAGATTGGGTTACCACCAGTTGAGGGTCAGGGAGGAGGATATTCCGAAGACGGCATTCCGTACGCGGTATGGCCATTATGAGTTTCTGGTGATGCCATTCGGGCTTACCAATGCACCGGCAGTCTTTATGGACTTGATGAACCGGATCTTCCGGGAATTCTTAGACCGTTTTGTAGTCATTTTCGTGGACGACATTCTTATCTATTCGCTTTCTGAGGAGGAGCACGAGGAACACTGGAGAGTGGTGCTTGAGTTGCTTAGAGCCCATAGGCTACATGCCAAGTTTGGGAAATGTGAGTTCTGGGTAGGGGAAGTTAAATTCTTAGGCCATGTGGTATCCGGGGAAGGGGTGTCTGTTGATACATCCAAGGTTGAGGCAGTGCAACATTGGGCACAGCCTAAGAGTGTGTTTGAGATCCGCAGTTTTCTGGGATTAGTTGGGTATTACCATCGGTTTGTGAAAGATTTCTCCAGGCTAGCTTCGCCGTTGGCTAGATTGACGCGGAAAGGGGTCAAGTTTGTATAGAGTGAGACTTGTGAAAAGTCGTTCCAAAAGTTGAAGGTTAGATTGACCACTGCTCCGGTTTTAATTATTCCGGAGAGAGGGTCGGGTTACGTGGTTTATTGTGATGCCTCACAAGAGGGTTTGGGTTGTGTGTTGATGCAAGAGGGGAAAGTGGTAGCTTATGGCTTTCGTCAATTGAAAATTCACGAGAAGAATTACCCTACACACGACCTAGAGTTAGCAGCAGTGATCTTTGCCTTGAAGATTTGGAGGCACTACCTTTATGGTGAGAGGTTCGAGGTGTTCTCGGACCACAAGAGTTTGAAGTATCTGTTTACACAGAGAGACTTGAATTTGAGGCAGAGGAGATGGATAGAGTTCATTGAGGACTATGATTTTGAGTTGCACTATCACCCGGGAAAGGCCAATATTGTGGCTGATGCCCTTAGTAGGAAATCCATTAGTGATGTAGCCTGTATTGCCATCTGGGAATGGGAGATGTTGGGTGCACTTGGCGAATTTGATTTGCATCTGGGAGAATCTGTTGAGGCTGCGGCCTTGTTTTCTGTTGTTGCGCAGCCTACACTTGCGACTCGAGTGTTAGAGGCACAGAGAGGTGAGCTTGAGGTAGAGTCATTCCGAGAGAAGATCTCCAGTGGGAAAGTTGAGAAGGATTTGACGGTATGTCCCGACCAGAGTGTGAGATACCGAGACCGTTTGTTTGTGCCGGAGTCTTGCCGAGAGGAAGTACTCCGAGAGTTCCATCATTCACGCCTTGCGGTGCATCCGGGAGGCACTAAGATGTATCGGGATTTGGGTCGCCAGTTTTGGTGGTGAGGTATGAAGAGAGATGTGGCTGTTTTCTGAAATCAGAGGCCTTCTTGCCAGCAAGTGAAGGCCGAACATCAGAGGCCAGGCGGGTTTGTTGTCAGACGCTTGGCCTATTGCTGAGTGAAAGTGGGAACATGTCACTATGGACTTCGTATTGGTAGGTCTCCGAGGACTCAGCGGGGTATGTGATCCATTTGGGTGGTTTGTAGACCGGATTGAATTAAGTCGGCGCACTTCATTCCTTGAGCGCGTGAGAGATTCGGTAGATCAGTGCTCGCCGACTTGTATATTCGGACATAGTGAGATTACTGGGGTCCCAGTGACGATCGTCTCAGATAGAGAACCTCGTTTTTACTGCTAGGTTGTGGCAGAGTTGCAGAGTGCCTTGGGCACTAAGTTGACCTTTAGTACGGCTATCATTCCAGACTGACGGGCAGTCGAGCGTACTTTTTAGATCCTTGAGGATATGCTTCGAGGTGTGTCCTGGACTTTCAGTGGGATGTGGGAGAGGCACTTTGCCATTGGTAGAGTTTGCCTTACAACAACAGCTTTCAGTCTAGTATCGATATGGCATGTTTGAGGCCTTGTACGACCGATACGCCGTGTAGGTCTCCAGTTTGTTGGGGCCCGAGGTGGGTGATGCATCCTTTGTTGGGTTCCGGATTGTGAGGGAAACGACGGAGAAAGTGAGCTTATCCGTAAGGAGGCTGGTTACAGCCCAGAGTCGTCAAAAATCTTATGTCGACCGTAGGAGGAGCTTCTTATGTTTGAGGTAGGGTGATCATGTCTTTCTAAAGATATCACCTAGGCAGGGGTTGATGAGGTTTGGGAAGAGTGGAAGTTATCCATCGGTTTATTGGTCTTTTGAGATCCTTGAGAGGATTGGCAAGGTTGCGCTATCGTTTAGGCCTTGCCGCCCGCAGTTGTCCGGTAGTGCATGACGTGTTTCATGTGAGTATGCTTGTCGGAAATATGAGCCGGATCCATCCCACGTGTTAGATGGACCGACTTAGAGGTAGATGAGGATGCCTTGTACGAGGATAGAGACTGGTTCGGGTCTTGGATAGGCGGGATCAAGTCCTGGCGTGACAAGACCATTCCTTTAGTAAAGGTTTTGTGGAAACATCAGCGGAGTAGAGGAAGCCACTTGGGAACGTGAGGCACGGATGTCCGTGAGAATTACCGGAGACTGTTTGTTGATGTGTAATTTTGTAATGAAGTTCTGTAATATTGTTGAACTTTAAGGGCATTGTATATGTCTTAAGTTGTAAAGCATTGTAAATGTTTTGGTTAATGGAAGTTTGTTTTAACATTGCGTATGTTAAGTATATTGTGGAAATGGCTAAGCCAAATATTAATGTTGCATGTGTTAAGAAATTGTGAGAAACAGGTTGAAATTGGTAGATTTCAAAGGAATGCATGTTGATAATGCAGGTTGTTACGTGTAATGTGAAATGCCTCTTGAAAAGAGATGGGATTGACCGGTAATGGGTCGGGTTGTTTAATATTTTGTTGTAATATTGTTGATAATGGAGAAAACCTGTTTTTGAAAAACTTGTGTTTAATTTCGGGGATGAAATTCTTTAAGGGGGGGAGGTTATAGCAATCCCGGTTGTCCCTCTACTGTTCTGTTGTATTCCGGACTCGGTTTCATGAAGTTGGTGGTTGTGTACCTTGTTGTTATCCTTTGATTCCACCAGTGTGAGTCTTAGGATGTTTTGGGCAGGTGGATTGCAGGTTGGTTGAACCTTAGTCTCAAATCTAGTTGTCCAGGTTTTTGGTGTTACGCTCGAGCGGGTCATTCTGCGCTCGAGCGGGGTCTACACACTTCCAGTATTTCGTGGCCCTGCAAAACTTCTGCAGGTTTGTTTTCTACGCTCGAGCGAGTTTCTTGCGCTCGAGCGGGTCGCGCTCGAGCGGGATTGTTGGCGCTCGAGCGGGTAGTTCTTTTCCTGAAAAGTTCTGGGTGATGAAAATCTGCGCTCGAGCAGACTAGCTTTTCACGCTCGAGCGGGTGTGTTTTGCTTTTGTTTCTTGGCGCTCGAGTGGTCATCTATGCGCTTGAGCGAAACCAGATGTTTGTGCTTTACGCTCGAGCGCTCTATTATACGCTCGAGCGGGTCGTGCGTATATGAGTTATCCGCTGGGTGATTTTAAATCACTTTTTACTTTTATTTCTCTCTCCTACTTTTTCTAAAACCCATTTTTGAGAGCGCCTCTCTCTAGAAACTCCCTTCTCTCTAGGGTTTGATCTAGTTAGAGTGTCCTCCTTCCCTTCGGCCTTTGTAAAAGTTGTGTTGATCGTCGAGGGCGTCGTTTTGATCCGAAAATCTTGATTTTTGGAGCACTTTGGTTTTGGTCTCTTCTCCATTCGAGCTCTAACTTCAAGGTAGGGATATCCTACTCTTCTTTATGAGCTTTGTTTTTAAATTTTAGTATTTCGATATGTTGGGAGTTGTTGGGTAATTTTGAGAGAGTTTGGGCCTTTGTGTAATTTTACAAAAGTTAGGATTTTTAAATATATAAAACCTAAATGCATGTTTGGCATGAAGGAATGAAATTAATGTTGAAACATTGATGAAATTGAAACCGTGGGGGTTGAAATGTTAATTATGGAAAATGCCCTAATTACATTGATTGATTAATTTGTATAATTAACTGTTGGAAATGAGGGATTGAATTGAGAATGTGGAAATTGGAAAGGGAAGGGATTAGAGGGTGTAGTTGGATCATTTATCGCTCACCTAATCGAAATGTTGATTTAATATCCATTTTGTGCATTTATCTTCTCTCTAGAAATAACTGCTTTGGGCTATCGGTGGAGGATAGTCTTGATTGTTGTAGACAATGCATGATAATTAGGCAAACTAAAACTAATCGATTGAATGCGTCATAAAGTATGACGGTGGATAGAATACGTTAATTTTATGTATTGATTGTTTGTGTATAGAATCTTTGTGTTTATATGCATTGTGTGTAGAGGAGGAGATGGGGGATGTACTCCGCGGTTTAGGGGAAGATGGGGGATGAACCTCTAAACCGGATAGTGTTGGGAGGAGATGGGGGATGAACTCCGTAGATACAGCTCATATGCTTGTCTAGTGAAGTGTGGATACAGCTAATATGCTTATCTGTTGATGTGTTGGTATAGCTAATATGCTTATCTATTAAATAAAGATGGAGAATGAAAAGTGACATAGACTTGTATGTTATGAAATTGTGATGTGATATATGTGGATGTATCAGTGTTGGCCACCTATCAATTGCTAATCTTTTAGTCATTGTTCATAGTTGGACTCTTTTTTTTATACATCTTTTCGTCTTCCTTTCATATTAGAGCCATTATTAAATCATTGCCATTTACTTTGATGTATTACATGTAATTTCAAGCCAAGGGCTTAAATTGTAAATGAGTTAGTACTCTTTTGTTGTAACCAAGTGTTAACTTGGAAAGCTGTAAGCCCGTAGGGCATTTGCTTTTGTTGTTAACATGTAATACTTGTGTAATGAAATACTCTAATGAATTGAAGAACGCGGATCTTTTATATATAAATACATGTTTATATTGATGGGTTTAATGTTATTATTCTGAGAGCGTTACAGGCTGACTCCACAAAACTCGGATTCCTTTCTCAAACTCCATTAAGGCTGGGGTTGAATGCCCCTTTGCTCACCTACATACATACAAATAATAGTGAACTAACGCCCAATGAATAATATCAAAGTAAAGATGTTAGGTGAATGAGATTCATATTAAGTACATCAAACTTGTAAATTTCATATACAAACGGCTTCGGGCCCATTTTAGATCCTTGTCAAACATATCAAACGGCCTCGGACCCATTGTATAACTTTGTCAAATTCATCAAACGGCCTCAGGCCTAATTCAAACACTTCAGACGTATCAAACAACCTCGGGCCCATATTTTCCATATTCATATTTATGCGCATTTCATATTCATGATTATGATCACCTTTTCATTCAAACGGCCTTTGGCTCATCACAATATTCAAACGGCCTTTGGCCCATCACAATATTCAAACGGCCTTTAGCCCAATTCATACATATCAAACGGCCTTGGGCCCAAATCATGTTATTCATAGAGCCTTATACAAAAATTAGGCATATAGAATACTCATTCGTAATTCAAATCAACAAATCCATGAAGCTTATACAAAAGTAGCATTTGAAAAATAGCATACTTGAAAATAACTTTACTAAGATATTACTCATAGTGTTTCGTCTTTGGATTTTCCCTCGCATTTGACCCTACATATTTCATAACATATTAGGTCATAAGCGATTCAATCCGTTCTTAACTTATTCAATTCTCTTAGGCTTTTTTCTTATTCTTTAATTCATTTATAATGCATAATGCATGCCTAAAAGTGCTTAGAAATGGAAAAGAACGGAAAACATAACATGAAACAGCTTTTCAAAATTTTCTAAAATAGGGGTCCTCGCTTGAGCGTAGCTTTTCTCGCTCGAGTGGACCCCTTCAGTCTGCAAAAGTATTGGTTACTTCATTTTTACGCTCAAGCGTTACTCTGCTTGCTCGAGCCAAGACTCAAGGATGTGAGTAGTCGCTCGAGCGCAACTCTTCTTGCTCTAACGGACAAAAATGTCTGCAAAACTTCTGGTTGCTTTCATTTTTTGCTCAAGCGGCAACTTCTTCACTCGAGCGAAGAGGTCGATTTCTGGTTTTTCTAGTAAGCTATTTGAGCCTCAAAACATAAGTCCACATGGTGTAACTTACATGATATGGCCTATATGTTAACGATATAACCTCTAACATGATATAAATGTTAATTTCACAAGATTTGAAACTCAAATTCCCAAGAATTCATCACATAAGTTCAATTATATCAAATTTATTTTCATAACTTCAAGACTCATGCAAACAAACCTCGTACCTTCTTGGATCTTTCATGCACGTGAAGTGTAGCTTCTATTTTCATCTCAAATGGCATAAATGATGCTCAAACTCATGAGGGTCAACAAAATTATGCATGCATGTATGATTTGTTGCCATATTCTTCATGTTCTAACAATCTTCTTCCAAATACAAACATGAATACTTAGAATTGAGTTTAATACCATGGTAAATCTTACATGCATGTAGTAAATGACTCTCAAATCAACATGAACTACATGTTTCATGCTCAAATATGCAAATTTACGGCAATTTCTTACATGCATATGTATATTGACTTCAAATTTATCATATACAACTTAAACCTTGTTCTTGATTATCAATTCTCTTTGAATTCATACAATTACAAACTCAAACTTATGAATTAAAGGTTGGTTACTCACCTAGAAGCTCCAATCCTTTCAAATTTAGCTAATTTCTCTTTGGCACCGAGTCAGGGTTTCCTAAATTTCCCATTAAAAAAACATTTAGGTGGCGACTCTGTATCTAGCAAAGCAGTCCATGTTTGGCACTTCTTTCAAAAAAATCTGTTTTTCTCAAAACGATTTGCCGGATTTAGACTCTTTGGTTCAGACTTAGAACCGTGACACAAATCGAGTCCGAGCTGTAGCGAGGTCCCCCGCGGGCTGGTTACACTCACCTAGAAGCTCCAATCCTTTCAAATTTAGCTAATTTCTTGAGCTTAACTTCCAAATTCTCAAGCTTTGAGCCAAAATCCATAATTTGTGCCCTCTCTCTCTCTCTAGAGTGTAATTCATCCAAGTATGGGAAATGGGCTCAAATATGAGCCGATACATTAATCTCCCATGTATTTATAAGCCAGATTAATGAACATTACTAATCCAAGCATAGTATTAATCAATTAGGCTCAGTTAATCATTAAATTAATCTAATTATTTTGATTCGAATCAATTTTTAATTGAATTTCACCATAAGCTCTAAAAATTAAGCTAATCACAATGGTATTGTCAATTTCAATTTCAATTTTTGTCACCTCTACGACCTTCAATTTCAATTTATAACGGTAAGTTGAACAGGTTTTCCTACGGTGAACAAATATAACTTCAAAAATACAAACTATCACATAATTGGCATCCAAATTAAATTAAGCACATAATTACAAACACAATCATAATTAATTAACATAATACAGAACAGGGTTATCACATATTCTATCCAATATCATTGTTAAATTAATACATCCCGTACAATTTAATAGGAGCAAAAATGCAATTTTCCCTATATATATATATATTGTTAACGAGAATTTTATAGACTTCAATAGTGTTTGATAAAATTGAAAATTAAAAGCTAAAAATTAAATGTTAAATTTTTTAAATTGAAAAACTGCTTGATAAAAAATTGAGTGTTGAACCAAAAAAATTTATTTGATATGTACTAGATCAAATTTGAAATTTTTTATTCTCAAATTGTATATTTTATAATTTTATATTGTAATAGTGAGTTGGTAGTAGTAGAGGAGGCAGAGATGACGTTAATTATGACGCCAATGGCAATAGTGGTGAAGATTAAGGGATAGAATTTGTAGTGATGGTGTGACACCCTAAATATTTAATTAATACCATAACCAATCACGATAATAATAACAATAATAGTAATAATAGTGGTAGTAGTAAAATAAAATAATTAATGTTATAGTTGTATGTGATAAAATGTAATTTAATTGGATTATTAAGATTTGGGTCAAAGTAGAATTAAATCAAAAATTAAGCAAAACTGGCACTTGTTGAGATAAAGACGTATCTAAAGAGGATTTGGCTTAGGATTTGGCCTATCTAAGCAAGATTGGCCCATAAGCACGTGGCACACCTAGAAGACTCCATGTGTATTGCTAATCATGGTTTGTGTAACGCCCCGAAAATTTATAACATCATATAATTACATCAACCAACATTCATTATAAGAGAGGGAGTGATTCTTCAACTTTTACATCATTGATCATTAAGGTTTGTACAAAATAGTTCCACATGCAAATTATGCATTCAACGATATCAAATGCATGAATCTATAGCAGGTAGAACATTAGATAAAAAATAAATGAATGCCCTCAAGGCTTACAAATTCCAAGGCTTAAGCTCGGTTCCACAAAAATGGTCTCACGAACCCACACAACTATAGCCCTCGACTAGCAAAAATACATCACAACAAAAAATAAGCCATATGCCCTCAACAAAAATGTCCACACCCTAATTCGACGGAATTGCCACATCATTTTCTACACCAAAATCCCATAGGAGTGAGCATAAAACCTAGTAAAAATTTCTTAATAAAGTATATACATTTTATACAAGTCCCGCAATATGATATGCACCTGCCATGCTATGCTTTTAAAGGATAAATCACACTTTTACATCTTTTGAAAATCATAATGCTCAATGGTAACTTGAAACCTCAACAATTTGAAATTTACAATTTAATTCAAGGGGGCGGTAAATACGACTCAGGTAATTCCTAGGTTGATGTCTGCAAGTAGGCATAATTAGCACTGCCAAAACCCCACTTTACCGGTTACTAACCGGAAGGGAAGTGGTACTTCCTCCGCGCGTGTTTTCGGTCTTTCACCCCGGACATTCAGGCCAACTTAATCAATTTCATCTACATCTCCTATCTGGACTTACCAACGTATTTACCTCGAAACATTTCAATAAAATCTCATTTTTTATTTTTACAATATTTCATTCTCAATGCAAGTTTCAAATCCCAATTCAATATTTATAACAAAGTATTGAAATGTTAATGCAATTATTATCCATGCAATGCAAGAATTAACCATGCGATGCAACATCCTTCCATTCACAAAACTTCCACACAAATGTTCCATTTGTGGTCAAAATTCCCATTTTTCAATTATTCCATGCAAGGTTCTCATAATAATCACAACACTCATTTCCCTTTTTAAAGCTATTCCCCATCATAGCCATAGATTTTTATAAGTTTTTCAATGACTAGCCAACAATCTCATACTTCTTAAAATCCTCAATAATTTATCCATTTCATGGCTACATTACATTTTGGGCAATAACCTCCTAAAAACCCCAATTTTCATATTCTAAAAAGAAATTTACCCTTTGCCACGTAAAAATAAGAAATTTTCTAATCATTCTTTTATTTTAACATGATGATGTATAAACACCCACAAATTTCCAACATCTTTCACAAAGTCTCAATTTTTAGGTTTTTGCCCAAAACTAAACATTTCTTCATCTTTCACAAGAAATCTTTTTCCCAAAGCCCCCATTTCCATAATATGGTCAAATTCTCTAGTATTGCAAGAAAAACAAGAGGTAAACCCAATTTTGAAATCATCACAACACATAAACCAAAACCAAGTTCCTATACTATCCAAAAGAGTTCCAAATCAACATAATCTTGTAAAAACATTTATATAACTCAAAAAAATTCCCTACCTCAAGTTCTTGGAAGGAAAAGAGATGAAAGCCCTAAAAGCAACGGTGACGAAACCCAATCTTGACCACACATAATGTAGCTCTAACTTAGCTCTCCAACTTTAATCAAGGGACTAGGGTCAAAATATTTATGGATTTAGAGAAATCAAAGATCTAGCGGTGTTTAAAGTAGGAAATGTAGAGAGAATGAGGAGAAAAAAGTCTTTAGAGAGAGAGAGTGGTGTATAAAATGATATACACTCAGCCCAAGGAAAGAAGAAAAAACTGATTTTCGGACAGCAGCGACTCCTGCACGTACGGAGCATGCCTCCCGCACGTGCGGCACTCACCCCCGCACGTGCAGCACCCCTACTCCGCACCTCTTTCCGTACCTGCATATAATGCAGTGGCCAACCCAAGACTTCCCCTGTTTCCCGCACGTGCGGCCAAGGCCTCCGCACATGCGACTCTACTTTCAGTCCAGAATTTTTTTTTCGGATCAAACGAAAAGCCCCCCGGATTCAACTTTAAGCCTCTCGAAACAAACGAAACTCAAAATTGAAATTAATAGGGACAAAAATTTTGAGGAAGAGATTTCAAAAGTGACGAACCCACCAGTGACAAAACCTCGAGTTACAACCCGACATTCTAACACGATGAACCCCAACAAGCACAAAAAAAAAGTAAGACGGGTTGCGTATCCGGTCATCACAATTTGCCTCCCTATTTATAGGGAGGATATGCTCTAGGTTAGGAAAACAAAAACAAGAGGAAATAAAATGGCAGAAAAAAGAGGAAAGCAAGAGAACAGACGTGAATAATTAGCAAAAATAGGAGGGAAATAGTAAGAATTAAAATTACGGTGAATTATATTATACCTTCAGTCACTATAATATATTTTACGTATGTTTTGAATTACCATAATTTCTTTTATACAAGTTATGTTTTATAACTTATATTTATATTTCAATTACGTTAATTATTTTCTGAATTCTATTTGCTTAAAATGAAACCCATGGATATGTCTGTTTAAATTTTAGAAATTATTTGACAATGATATTCTAAACAATTATTTTTTGTAAGTACCGCCATGGAAGTCCCATGCCTTGGGAGACTTAAATAACCATTGGCCTCAATTTGGCCACTTTGTGATCCTCTATTTGTCATGGATCCATTGACTTATGTTCTAACTATCACTCATGTGACCTTTGTTCTGTACTGTGGTTATGGTTATTTATTTACATAATTTTTGTATTTCAGCTTCTGTCACTTTGAATAATGTTTTTATTCAAATTAAGTTATGTAAATGTTTTAACTTAACTAACTATCCATGGTTATTTTGTGTTCTCTATACTCTTGGCATAATATTTATCACTCTGCTGTGTGCTTATAGCTGTTACCCTTTCAGGTGATGAAATATAAGGAAGACTCGTAACCTCGTGTAGTGGAACCCGCACAAGAATCTAATGTTGATCCGTTATTATTATTATTTTTCTTTTCTTTTCTTCCTTTTTTTTTTATTGAGGGTTGGTCACTGAATAATAAAATAATAAAATCCCTATAGATGTATTTTCTTTTATTAAATAGTAGAATGAAATAAATTTTTTGTTTAATTATTTTCTTACTTCCATTTTGCCTCCGCCTGCGCATTTAATAACATTAATTATTTTATTTTACTACTACCACTATTATTATTATTATTATCGTGATTGGTTGTGGTATTAATTAAATATTTAGGGTATCACATTTTTTACGATTAGAATTATTTAATAAGTTGCGATTCCAGCCCTGAGCTCCTAGGGTTGGGTCGTGAAAAGATGGTATCAAAGCAATGGTTTTAACAAATATATATATATATATATATATTCATGTATAGATAAATAAGGAAAGAAAATAACTACATAAATAAATAAATAATAAACTCAATAATAAACTAAGAAATAAATATTTACCTGCGACGTTAGTCATTTTTTATAAAATTTCACGTTTATTCTGGTGATATAGGAATGCCCGAGTTTAACCTTGATGAGGTATTTTGGGAGGAACTTGGGACTATCAATTTGGAGGATATTTTAGTAAAGCACCCCGCCCCCGACTCACTAGAAGGATAGAGAGACTCGGAGGATATAGTTAGGAGACTGCATCCAGGTTATGCCCAATTGATGGTCGACCGATATATATACAGATTGATCCTACTGATGTACCATACTTATTGTGGAGTCAAAGCCATGCCTACACGCACGGACAATATCTCGAACCCACCTGCGTCCTCAGCCTTGCCCCAGGATATGACCGCTCACACTATAGCATTGGCCCTTTGCCCCTAGATTCTGTTGCAAGAGGGGGAAATGTGTACCCCGAGGACTACATCTTCACCCATATCCCTAACCCTTTGGAAATTATTAATATTTAGAATGTTTATTTTAGTAATGACTTATCATATATCGAGACACTCGGCTGGATTGTTAATCGAGCGTTCTGGGGATACATACAGTTCGTCCGCATTTACACAGTCCAGGCAGCGTGGATGTGTTTTGGTGTGGTATAGTTAGGGTGGGAATTTGAGCCTTTTATGCAACACTACTTCCCGTGGTTGTTTGACCCACCGATCTAGATTTTGTAGAAGAAAATTCCTCGTAAGCTAACCATGATGAGTTCTGATCCCTATTTTGTTTTTGTACCACAAGGATGAGACACTAACACAATTTTTATTTTTGGAATAAGGATGTACTATTACATTTGTGAAAATAGTACAATTGGTATTTTATATCTATACTGCATTGCAATATATATATGCTGCGTTATAAATGTAATGTCTCGTTTATTACTTTGTAAAATGACTAATAATGGTAACGGAAGCAAGTCATCAGTTAGTGGCACTGAATCGATGGAAAGAATCATGGAAAAAGCGGTTACTACCTTTTTGTAAGCCTTACAGACTAACATAAACAATGGGATGGCAGAATAGCGAGAAGTGTCGGTTACCATAAAACAATTCCAAGATCTAAAACCCACTAGATTTACTAGCGGTCCAGACCCAATGATAGCAGATGCTTGGGTTAAAGACATAGAAAGGATTTTTCCCACCTTACCGTGCACTGAAAAACAGAAGGTTACTTTCACCACTTTCACTTTTAAAGAAAATGCGCAGGAATGGTGGCTTCTCACCCTGGAGGAAGAAGAAATCGTGACTTGGGCAAGATTCTTGGAAGTATTTTATGAAAAATACTTCCCAGATTCACTGCGGGAACAAAAGGCGTTAGAATTCATACATCTAAGCAAGGAACCATGACAGTGGTTGAATACGAGAGCAAGTTTACACAACTTGCTCAATTTGCGACATATGTCATCTCCACCGAAGCTCGAAAAGCAAGGAAATTCGAAACAGGATTGGATACTGAAATCAAAAATACGCTTGAGGTTTTGAAACTATCAACCTATGCAGAAGTGGTAGACCAAGCATACATTGCGGAAAAAAGAATTAAAGCCTCACGCTCTAGGGAACCAAGCCAAAGAAAGCGATTTTGGGAAAAAGACAACAGAAGGTTTGGTGCTGTGCCTCTTAAGAGGGTGAATACGAGCACAACTAGCTTAAGCAATCAAGGTTTTACTAACCCCAGAGGTGGCACCATTCTGACTTGCCTTACGTGTGGAAGGGCTCATTGGGGACAATGCCATCGAGATACGAGAGCATGCTTTAAATACGGTCAAGTTGGCCACTTGCTAAGAGATTGTCCAAAGCTCACCAATCCTACAGTAGGCCCCTCTGGACTAGTCAAAAACCCACAAGATCTGGAGAATGGAGGAAAGACCAAAAAGACCAAGGAAGGGCTTTTGCCTTGGAACTTGAAAAATCGAAAGTTACCGAAAATGTTGTGTCAGGTACACTTTCTATCTATGATCATTTAGCTCATGTTCTTTTTGACTCTGGTTTAACTCATTCTTTTGTTGCACCACACTTTGTTTCCAAGTTGGCATCAACCCCCGAACCCTTAGGATATATATTGTCTGTGTCTTTTCCTTTTGGTAATTCTGCCTGTAGTACTGATGTGTACAGATCATGTACTATATCCCTAAAAGGAAAAACCTTATATGTAGACTTGATTCCCCTTCACATTGGGAACTTTGACATGATCTTAGGGATGGATTGGATGGCTGCCAACCATGCTTCTATCGATTGTAAAGCCAAAAAGGTCTTCCTCCGGCTACCAAACCAACTCGAGCTTGTCTTTGATGGAACCGAAATTTCCACCCCTCCTTGTCTTATATCCTCTATGACCGCCCAACGACTCCTAAGAAAGGGCTACTATAGTTATATTTGTTATGTGATCGATACACAAAAAGAGGCCCCCACCATTGATGCAATCCCTGTGGTTAAAGAATTCCCAGATGTCTTTTCCAAAGACCTACCTGGTACCCTAGTTGATCGGAAAAACGAATTTACCATTGAAACCCAACCTGGAACACAATTGATATCGAAAGCTCCTTACCGTATGTCAATGACAGAATTAAAAGAACTGAAGACTCAACTCCAGGAACTACTAGACAAAGGCTTCATTCGACCTAGTACCTCACCCTGGGGAGCTCCAGCACTATTCGTAAAGAAAAAGGATGGCATAATGAGGTTATGCATTGATTACCGGGAGCTGAACAAAGTCACCATCAATAATCGGTACCCTTTGCCACGAATCGATGACTAGTTTGATCATCTTCAAGGTGCCCAAGTATTCTTGAAAATCGACTTGCGTTCCGGCTACCATCAACTAAAAGTCAAAACGGAAAGCATTGAAAAGATTGCCTTCAAAACTTGTTACGGGCACTACGAGTTTCTCATCATGCCATTTGGCGTCATAAATGTCCTAGCAGCTTTCATAGATCTCATGAACCGAGTGTTCAAACCCTATCTTGACGAATTCGTTATTGTCTTCATTGATGACATTCTCATATACTCCAAGTCATTGAAAGACCATGAGCAGCACTTGCGAACGGTTTTATAAACATTACGTGATCACAAACTTTATGCCAAGTTAAAGAAATGCGAATTTTGGATCACTAGTATACACTTACTCGATCACGTCATTAACAAAGATGGCATCTTGGTTGACCCCCAAAAAGTTACAACAATTGTGGACTGGCCATGACCTACTAATGTGTCAGAAATTCGAAGTTTCTTAGGTCTAACTGGCTATTATCGACACGTCGTGCAAAATTTTTCTAAAATAGCATCACCCTTGACCCAACTAACTCAAAAGAAGACACCCTTTGAATGGACTGACAAACAGGAGCGTTGCTTCCAAGAGTTAAAAAGTAGACTTGTGTCAGCTCCTATACTAGCACTCCCGCAGGAACAGATGGGTTCGTCATTTATAGTGATGCCTCATATAATGGTTTGGGTTGTGTTCTTATGCAAAACGAAAAAGTCATTGCTTATGCCTCACACTAACTAAAGACTTAAGAGAGAAACTACCCAACCCATGATCTAGAATTGGCTGCGGTGATCTTCGCCCTCAAGATCTGGCGTCATTAGCTCTACGGGGCAACTTGTGAGATTTACATTGATCACAAAAGTCTTAAATATCTGTTTACACAAATAGAACTAAATATGAGGCAACGACGGTGGCTATAATTTATGAAAGATTATGATGTAGAGATTTATCACCATCCAGGCAAAGCTAATGTGGTCATAGACGCACTGAGCCAAAAGACGACCAGAAGTTTGGCATGTACTCTTGTTTCCCGCAAGATCAATGGACTGCTTGCCAAGATAACCATGGAACCTACCTTGATTGAAGATATTAGAGCACACCAGTGTGCAGATAAACTTTTGAAGAAAAAGTACGAGAAGCAAAGCAGTACGCCTGATCTTAACTTCACTATAAGTAATGGAATGCTAAAATTTCGAAATCGAATTTGCCTACCCGACATTCCGGAACTCAAAAAGAATATATTGGTAGAAGCTCATAGCTCGAGGTTTGCAGTCCACCTTGGCAACACAAAGATGTACCATGATCTGAAGAAACATTATTGATGAACATGAATGAAAAGAGACATAGCAAGCCATATCTCCAAATGCCTGCATTATCAGCGTGTTAAGTAGAATATCAGAGACCTGCTAGAATGCTGCAACCACTCCCTATTCCTAAATGGAAATGGGAGCACATTACCATGGGCTTTGTGGTCAGGCTGCCTTAGTCAGTCACAAAGAATGATGCAATATGGGTTATAGTAGACCGATTGATGAAGTCAGCGCATTTTCTGCCAATCAAAATTATGTACTTCCTTAATAAGTTTGCCACTCTATATATCAAGGAAATCATTCGTTTGCACGGTACTCTAGTCTTAATTGTGTCTGACCGAGACCCACGATTTGTGTCTCATTTCTGGAACAAATTGCAAGAAGCTTTTTGAACAACGCTAAAGTTTATCACTGCTTATCACCCGCAAACTGATGGACAATCCGAAAGAACAATCTAGACTTTGGAAGATATGTTACATGTCTACGTGCTAGACCTCAAAGGCAATTGGGATGAGCACTTACCTTTAGTAGAATTCGCTTAGAACAATAGTTACCAAGCAAGCATTGGAATGGCACCGTACAAAGCTCTATATAGAATGAGATGTCGATCACCTCTATGTTGGACGGAAGTCGAGGACAGGAAACTATTAGGCCCTGAGATTGTGCAAATCACAAGTGATAAAATCTAACTCATCCAATAGCGAATTCGCACTACTCATAGTCGCCAAAAAGGCTATGCAGATACACGAAGACGAGAATTAGAATTCCAAGTAGGAGATTATGTTTTCCTTAAGGTCTCACCAACAAGAGGAGTTATCCGATTTGGGAAGCGAGGAAAGTTAAACCCACGTTACATCAGGCCATTTGAGATACTGGAAAGGATTGGTTCTGTGGCATATCGCCTTGCGCTGCCACCTAAACTGTCCAATGTCCACAATGTGTTTCACGTTTCGATGCTTCGACGGTATATTCGGGATCCAGAGCATGTGGTTGATTATGAGGACCTGAGAGTTCAAGAAGATCTCTCTTATGAAGAACAACCAATGCAGATTCTCAATCATCATGATCAAGTTCTTCGAAACAAGGCTATACCTCTTGTAAAAGTTTTGTGGAGAAATCATCGAGTCGAAGAAGCTACATAGGAAACGAAAAGTCAAATGCGAACTAAATACCCACACTTCTTCGAGAACTAAGGTACATCAAGTTTGAGGACAAACTTCCGTTTAAAATGGGAGAAATGTGACACCCTAAATATTTAATTAATACCACAACCAATCACGATAATAATAATAATAATAATAATAATAATAATAATAATAATAATAATAATAATAATAATAGTGGTAATAATAAAATAAAATAATTAATGTTATAGTTGTATGTAATAAAATGTAATTTAATTGGACTATTAAGAGTTAGGGTCAAAGTAGAATTAAATCAAAAAATAAGCAAAACTGTTACATGTTGAGATAAGGACGTATCTAAACAGGATTTGGCTTAAGATTTGGCCCATCTAAGCAGGATTGACCCATAAGCACGTGGCATACCTAGGAGACTCCATGTGGATTGCTAATCATGGTTTGCCTCCTTATAAATAGGGAGGATGTGCTCCACGTTAGGAAAACAAAAACAAAAGGAAAGAAAATAGGGGAAAAGAGTGGGAAGCAAGAGAACAAGCGTGAATAGTCGGCAAAAATAAAAGAGAAATAATAAGAATTAAAATTACGGTGAGTTATGTTATACCTTAAGTCACTATAATATATTTTACGTATGTTTTGAATTACCATAATTTCTTTTATACAAGTTATGTTTTATAACTTATATTTATATTTCAATTACATTAATTATTTTCTGAACTCTATTTGCTTAAAATGAAACCCATGGATATGTCTGTTCAAATTTTGGAAATTATTTAACAATGATTTTGTAAACAATTATTTTCTGTAAGTACCATCACAAGAGTCCCATGCCTTAGGGGACTTAAATAACCATTGGCCTTTGTTTGGCCACTTTGTGATCCTCTATTTGTCATGGATCCATTGACCTCTATTCTGACTGTCACTCATGTGACCTCTGTTCTGTACCGTGGTTATGGTTATTTATTTACATAATTTCTGTATTTCAGTTTCTGCCACTTTGAATAATGTGTTTATTCAGATTAAGTTATGTAAATGTTTTAGCTTAACTAACTATCAATGGTTATTTTGTGTTCTCTATACTCTTGGCATAATATTTATCACTCTGCTATGTGCTTATAACTGTTACCCTTTCAGGTGATGAGATGTAAGGAAGACCCGTAACCTCGTGTAGTGGAACTCGTACAAGAATTTAATTAGATTATTAAGATTTGGGGTCAAAGTAGAATTAAATCAAAAATTAAGCAAAACTGGCACTTGTTAAGATAAGGACGTATCTAAGCAGGATTTGGTTTAAGATTTGGCCTATCTAAGCAAAATTAGCCCATAAGCACGTGGCATACCTAGGAGACTCCATGTGGATTGCTAATCATGGTTTGCCTCCCTATAAATAGGAAGGATATGCTCCAAGTTAGGAAAACAAAAACAAAAGGAAAGAAAATGGGGAAAAAAGAGGAAAGAAAGAGAACAGGTGTGAATAGTTGGCAAAAATGTGAGGAAAATAGTAAGAATTAAAATTACGGTGAGTTATATTATACCTTGAGTCACCATAATATATTTTACGTATGTTTTGAATTACCATAGTTTCTTTTATAAAAGTTATGTTTTATAACTTATATTTATATGCCAATTACATTAATTATTTTTTGAACTCTATTTGCTTAAAATGAAACCCATGGATTTGTCTATTTAAATTTTAGAAATTATTTGACAATGATTTTGTAAACAATTATTTTCTGTAAGTACCACCAGAGGAGTCCCATGCCTAGGGAACTTAAATAACCATTGGTCTCTGTTTGGCCACTTTATGGTCTTCTGTTTGTCATGGATCCATTAACCTCTATTCTGATTATCACTTATGTGACCTCTGTTCTATACCGTGATTATAATTATTTATTTACATAATTTCTATATTTCAGTTCCTAACACTTTGAATAATGTGTTTATTCAAATGAAGTTATGTAAATGTTTTAGTGTAACTAACTATCTATGGTTATTTTGTGTTCTCTATACTATTGGCATAATATTCTCACTTTGTTATGTACTTATAGCTGTTACCCTTTCAGGTGATGAGATGTAAGGAAGACCCGTAACTTCGTGTAATGGAACCCGCACAAAAATCTGATGTTGATTCGTTATTTTGTTTTTTTTTCTTTTCTTTTCTTCCTTCTGTTTTTTTTTACTGAGGGCCGATCACTAAATAATAAAATAATAGAAGCCCTATAGATGTATTTTCTTTTATCAAAATAGTAGAATGAAGTAAATTTTCTGTTTAATTATTTTTTTACTTCCATTTTGCCTCTGCCTGCTACGATGAGAATTATTTAGTAAGTTACGATTCTAGCCCTAAGCTCCTGGGGTTGGGTCATCACAGATGGCAAAAGGAAAATGTTGTGGGGATAAAAAAAAAAATTAAAAAAAGGGTTGACAATAGTCGTGAAATAATGGTGAAGGTTGTGATAGTAGTGACAATGGTTGTGGAAGTGAAAAGTTGTAGTAGTTATTGTAGTAGTGGTAGTAATTGCAGTGACGATAGTGGTAGAGGTAGCAACAGTGGTTGTGGTGGTGGCGACTGTACTGATGGTTGTAGCAACAATGATGACAACAATGGTAATGGTGATGCAGATGATGGTAGTAATAATGGTAGTGATGGTGGCATGGTGGCCATGACGGCAGTGAGTTTATAATAGTGTATGTCAATACTTATATTTAGTATTTCTAAATTCAGTTAGAGTTAAGTAAGTTTCATATTACTTAAAAAATTTTGAACTTTTAGTCTATATTTTGAGAGACACTTAATTTTTTTTTAAGTGATATCAATTGTAATTATCAAACAACTTTAATTGGATTATCATTTGATACATTCAATTTTAAGTACTAAATTAGATTATCAAATTTAAATTTGATGAAAAAAGTAGACTTTTGTTATTTCAACCTTTACATCAAAGCAATATCAAATTTAGGATTTTTTAACATTTTCATCAAATTGAGAATGGTTGTACCTTTTATCAATTCACTGTTCATAGTTGTTAGAGATGCAGGGCACATACACTATCAACGGATGACCACCTCCTTGCAAAAATTTGTGAAAAAATTACACTGGCGGGTCGACAGACCAAACATCCCTCGGTCGTTCTTCGGGTCGACTGGTGGTTTGATGAAATCCCAAATTGCTCCGTTGGAACGCGCTATATCAGATGAAACTTTTACTCAAATTTGATGAAAAAGAAATCTTAAACCTTGGAAATACTCTTAGACCATCTCCAATCCTTCATCAGATCTTAAATTTGATGAAAAACTGATGAAAATGGTGTTCCAACCGTTTCATTAGTTTAATATCAAATAAAGGACGCAATACTTTTTTCATCAAATAAAGGGAGCAAACCTTTTATCAAACTTGTAGATGACTGTTGGACTGGACGTCCGTTCGGATGTCCTCCCGAACAATCGGTTATGGAATGAATTTGATACAAATTTTACATTAGTTGGTCGACCACCCGAACATCCTCCCAAACGTCCTCCCTGTGACGCCATGAAATAATTCAATATGAACTACCCACATTAATGAACATTCACTAAACAATAACATTAATCCTTCTATCTTCACATATTTAATGAATGAGTTTAATACAAAAGTTCCACATGCGGTATACATTCAACGAAACAAAAGAATATATGAATCTATAGCATGTAAAGTATCTAGTCTCAAAATAATAAAATGCCCTTAAGGGCTTACATCTTCCAAGGCAATAGCTGGTTACACAAAATGGTCTCTCGGACCCATACCAAATTAGCCATAGGCTTTACAAAAATTATAACAAAAGAAAGAGTGATCTCCTCTTCATCAAAACATATCCACACCCTTAGCTTGGTGGGATCACAACATCTATACCTGTACCAAATCCCATAAGGGTGAGCATAAAGCCCAGTAGAGAATACTCACAAAGTATATACAGTTATGCAAACTCGAATTAAAAGTGCAAGTGTTAATGCCATGCCATGCGCCTTTTAAAGCAAATCCTTTTCATGCTCCTTTAAAGATCACCATCTTTCAATAAAATTTGCAATCTCAACTTATTTCAAAACTTCTAATTTTTAATCAATAGAGGCGGTAAATACGACACTGGTAATCCCTAGGCTAGTGACTGCAAGTAGACTCTACAAGTATTACCAAATTGTCATTTTTACTGGTATTAACTGGAAGGCTCGACACCTATCCGTGCGATTTTCTGATCTTTCACCATGGACACTCAGGCCAACTTATTAAGTTCAACTACACCCCTTATCCGGACTTACCACGTATTTACCCCATACACAATACCATAGTTCTCATTACAATATAATCTTTATTCAAAGTAAACATTTTCCAACACATGTCAAGATGTACAACAATGACAATAATTCGATTGAAAATGGAATGCAAATAATTACTAACTCATAGCATTTCTTTATTTCAAAATGTCTCAAAAAAAGAATATCCACAATCACCTTCGCAATTATCCCTTTCAATGTTCCTTCACAAAACCACCATATGTCATAAACACATATTTACAATTTCTCATTTCATAAGCCTCAATAATCAAGTCCCTTCAAGATTTCATATGATGTTTCCACATATTAATCTCCAATGGTTACAATTCTCATAATCCATGGTGTACCACAATTTCCATTTACAACATTACATGTTCAAGTGTTAGTGACAATGTTAAAATGACATCTTATTTCTCAAACATCAAGTAAATTGCCATTTTGCTGAACATTTGATGAAACTTGCTCTCATTCATCTCCTTGACACAAGAAAACAAATAATTCCTAGGGCATTTTCCATTTTTCCAAAATCCCAATTTCTAGGGTTTTCATTAAAAACAAACCTTCCCCATTTTCCAAGAGAAACTCCATCAACTATTTTTCATGAGTTTAATAGAGGGCTCAAGAAATAGTAAAAAGATTGAGTTACAAACCCACATTCAAAACTCTCTACATTTTGAATCAAAATCTAAAACCAACACAAAACTTCAAGAACATTTTTAAATCAACATCAATATGGCAAAACTCGTATATATGACTCAAGAAATCCCTACCTCAAGGTGTTGATGATGAAGAGAAGATGGAACCCTAGCTTTTGATGGAAGATCCTTCAACCTCTACCACACCAAGTGAGATCCTAGCTTTTGATCTTCAAGATTAGAGAGATGATGATGATCTACACCCAATGGATAGCAAGAATCAAAGGCTTTTAGTGTTTTGAAGAGGGTTTCTAGAGAGAAGGAGGAAAATGTGGTTTAGAGTGAGGGAGACACACCCAAAATGTGATACAACTTCGGCCAAACGAGTAAAAAAAATAGAGATTTCGGACTGCCAGAGTGTCGCACGTGCGGTACCCAACCCCGCACGTGCGGCCCTTACCCCCGCACGTGCGGTGGTCCAGCCGCACCTCAGCCCGCACCTGCTTTTTAGGCAGTGTACAACTCTTCCAACTCGCTCCTATCCGCACATGCGGCCTCATCCCCCGTACGTGCGGCCCTAGCCTAGCAGCCCAGAAAAATTCCGCTTCGCTCCTAGGCACTCCGGACCTAACCTGACCCCGCACCTCTCGGAACTAGTGAATTTCAACACCGACACATAAAACAAGAACGAAAGCTTTAATTGGAAATAACTTCCGAATGTTTCAAACCCAACAGAAACAAAAGAGGACGAAACCACAGAGAAGGAAAAAAAGAAAGAGAGAAAGAGAACCGGCCGTCACACTCCCAATCAACCGGTAATTTGATGAAAATTTGGCGTTAGAATGCTTGATATCAGATGAAATTTTTAACCCAAATCTTTACTCAAATTTAATGGAAAAATAAAATAATACGTGTTGCAAATGCTCTTTAACCTTTGAAAATTATTACATATTATAACTATGCTTTGTAAAAATCAAACAAAAAGATTTAAAAATTTATTATATATTAAAACCTTAATATTCAACTCTTTAATTACTACGTCACTTTTGTGAGCCCCAATTCTTGGATAAAGGTCCTTCAGAAATAATTAGCGAATACTGCCAAGTCAGAAATGCTACGGATTACACATAAAAATTTAAATATTATTCAAAATTTTACATGAATGACACAAATTTATTTTATATGTGAATAGGAATGACAATGGGGTTAATGGGGTGGATATTAATTTCCTATCCTCAATCCCTTATAATAAATTTTTCTCATTCTCCATTCCCCATTTCCCATGAGTACCACTCTCCCCATTTCTTAATGGGTTTGGATTTTTCCCAACCCACTTTAATTCCCATTTTTTATTTTATTTTTATTTTTTATATTTAATGTTAACAACCACTTTTTTTTTTTAAAATTTTTTTTAAGGTTCACAACAAAAACTAAATATACCTTCAATCTTTTTTCTTTCTTTTTTAATATATTTAATGTTAACAACTTCTTCTTCTTTTTTTTTTTTTTTTGTTAACAATTTTTTTTTTTTAAGGTTCACAACAAAAACTAAATATACCTTCAATCTTTTTTCTTTCTTTTTTAATATATTTAATGTTAACAACTTTTCTTTTTTTCTTTTTTTTAAGATTTTAGCTAAATATACCTTCAATCTTTTTTCTTTCTTTTTTAATATATTTAATGTTAACAACTTATTTTTTTTATTTTTTTTATTTTGTTTTAAGGTTGACAACAAAAGCTAAATAATTTATTAATGTGTTTATTTTTTTTTAAAATTCAAATATCAAAAAAGGTCGAAATACGCATGACGCCTACTAATGTAGTCTCTCTCTCTCTCTCTCCTATTCTTCCACCTCTGCCGGCCTCGTTCCACTTATGTTCTCTCTTTCTAATTTTTTATTTTTTATTTAAAAACTAAATTATTGATAAAAGAAAAAAAAATTGGCTGAAACAATTTTAAGACCTCACTTTTTTCTTTCTTTTTTCTTTTTGTGGAGAATATCAAAAAAATCAAAAGTAAAAAATAATTACAAAATGATGAAGATAAAAGTGATTTATGCATTTAATTATGGCAGGGTTTGGAAATGAAATTTATAGATCACTTTAGCCTCTTCAAGAAAAAAATTCAAAAAGTATTGTTGCTGACTTCCCACATGATACACAGCTGTAACGGACAAAGGGTAAAATGACGCTTTTGCCTTTTTAATTTTTGAGAAACTCACAACAACAACGATAATACACATAGGGACATTTTGGTCATTTATTATCTCTACGTTCTTTCAAACACATTTTTCAAAACATCAATCTAACAAAAAATTCAACCCATCTTCTTAAATGCAAAAACTAAAATAGTTTACTAAAATAGTCAAATAGGCAAAACCTCTAAAAAGAAAAGAGATTGAATGTATATTTAGCTTTTGTTGTGAATCTTAAAAATAAAAATAAAAAATAAAAAAAAAGATTGAATGATATTTAGCTTTTGTTGTGAACCTTAAAAATTAAAAAAAAAACAAAAGAAAAAATATTGAATGTATATTTAGTTTTGGTTGTGAATCTTAAAAATATAAAAAAAAAAATGATTGTGAACCTTAAAAATAAAAAAATAATAATAATAAAAAAAGATTGGATGTATATTTAGCTTTGGTTGTGGATCTAAAAAACAAAAGTTGGTTGTGAACCTGAAAAAATAAATAAATAAATAAAAGAAAAAATATTGAATGTATATTTAGTTGGTTGTGAATCCTTTAAATAAAAAAAAAAAAAAAACATATGGGGAAATTAGTGGGTGCCCATCCCCAACCCATCCCCTGTGGATATTTAAAGAATGAATAATGCTTGAGACCCCCTTTTGGGGGTCACCCCCTCACCCTTTTTGCCACGTGGCGGGTGGTGATTGGAGGAGCAGGAAAAAAAAGAAAAAGAAAAAGAAAATGTAACCAATAAGAGAGAGAGGGGGTCAAAGGGGGTGTGGGAAAAAGGGGGATGAATCATTATTGTTAAAGAATATCACTTACCTACCCAATGGATAAGAAAAAAAGGAAAAAACCCATATTTTTAGGTTGGGTCTCCATAGATACCCACATGGTAGGTTATTCATTGCCATCCCTATATGTGAATGTTATATTTTATCAATTTAATTTTCATTATACATACCTATTTTTGAGTAAATTATGGATTTCAAATTTGGAATCCTAATTTTTTTTTTATGCTAAACACTCAAAAAACTTAGGAAAATTACAATCAGTGTAAGTTTTCAAAACAAATTTCAAATTAATAATAAAATTTATCAATTTTAATAATTAAAATAGTAACTTTTTAGAGAATTTTACAATACGCACCTTTTATTATTGGCTGTGATTAGAACCCCCACAGATTCTCACCCCCACCGCCCCTACACACACGTGGGGGTTGGTGAGTGGGGGAGAAGAAAAAAAAATAAAACAAAATTTTGACCAATCAAAATTCAAAAAGGGTCGTGGGGGTGACTTTCAAAGCGGGTCGCAGCCTTTTTTCTTTTATTATATACACTCTTAGTAGCGTTACCTTTTTCTTTAATTACTATATTATTTTAAATATTTAGTTATACGAAATGTAGTATTTGATTATATATATATTTTTATTATAAAGGGTATACTTCCAAACTTTTTCATAATTTAGTAATGTATTTTTGTTCATCATACCACATATTTGCAATTAAGGCTTTGTTTGGAAAATATGTTGACTTTTTAACTTTTTTGATTTTTTTAGCTTGGGCTAAAAAATTTAGTTTGGAAAGAATTTTTTTAACTTTTTGACTTTTTTTGTGAGAGAAAAATGTAATGATTATGAATTAAATTTGATATTTTATTTTTTGTGATTAAAATAATTTATTTTATCTTTTATGACTTAAAAAAAAAGAAAAAAAAAAAAGAAAAAAAAGCCCCAAATCCATCTTACCGAACGGAGCCTAAATGTCATGGATGTGGGACCACATAATCTGACGGCCGTAAAACAGGAGGAAATAAAAAAAGAACACAAAGAAAAGAGTATTCAGTTTTCCACAAAACAACCCATCGACGATCGTGAGAACGATCTCTCTCTCTCTCTCTGGGCTCACCAGCGATCGATTCCTAATACGTACTGATTGATATTCAGAGTCTCGATTCTCCACTAATTCAAAACCCTCTTTTTCCCAAAAAAAAACAAAAAAGAAAAAAAACAAAACAAAAAACTCTTCAATATTCGAAACTTCATCGGAGAAATTGAGAAGAAATTCGTATGATGTATTTATATCTATAAGTTAGAGATTTCTGGTAATGGGTTTGGAAGATTCTGATATTCTCGACGATTGCGATGGCAAAGCCTCGTCCGTGTCGTGCTCGATTTGCCTGGAGCCTGTCACCGATAATGGGGATAGATCCTGGGCAAAGCTTCAATGCGGACATCAATTTCATCTGGGTAAGTCATAAATTTCGAGTCTTTTTTTAATGTGGAATTATGTGTTTGTAATACAATCGGTTGAGATCTGATTGAATAATATTATTAGTTGATGATGTCTCTGTTTGGATGGGGTGATTTGGTGAGAAAATGATAAACAAATGATGAGAAAGACAACTCTTTTTCTCATGTTTTGGTTGAGTGAGAAATGGTGAGAAATAGACAACTCTCTTATTAAGCTTATATTTCATTTCTCTATCAAAAGTGGTCAGATTTGGTTGATACTAACATCACTGAATATTGTTATGCCTAAACCAGTTAGTTGAATTATTGGGATACATGATTTTTGTTTTATTGTTTGACAGCTATAATGAAATTTATGTTTGATTAAGATTTTTATTGTTTTAGATCAGATGGGTTTGAGGATTAGGAATACTATGTGGTTGGAAGAGAAGTAATGTTGGGCATAAGATATATATATATATATGGCGTTGCTGGATTGATTAGTGTATTTTTTAATGGTGGAAGGTAATGTGAAACAGTAACATGAAGGATGATCACATTGAATTCAGTTGCACAGACTTTTGAGTTCATTTGGTAATGGTTTGGAAGGTAAGAAGTTGTAAGGAGTGCATTGATTTTCGTGAAATTGAGTGAAGAAGCTTTTACACTCCATTTGGATGGTGTGATTTGGCGAGAAATGATGAGAAAGAGAACTCTTTTCTCATGTTTGATTTATAAGTTGAGTGAGAAAGGATGAGAAATTGTGAGAAAGAGAACTCTAATACTTGCTTATTTCATTTATCACCAAAAATGGTGAGATTTGGTGAGAAACAAGTTGATTGGTTGTAAAATATTTATAATACCAACTACCAAGATTGCCCCTTCAAATACAACGAAGGAAGAAAAAGAAATCTCATTCATATCTCGTTCTCAAATGCTTTGCTTTCTCACTCATCTAAACATGATAGTGAGAATACACAATAATTTCTTTTCTTTTCTCACCCTTTAGTGTGATAGGTTTTAGTTTAGTTTGTCATTTAAAATCTGCTGATTCCTTCATTGATTACTCTGATTTTTTCACACCTTCCATCCATTTTAGGTTGACATTAAATTTGTCATTCCCCTTTTTTCTTCATGACCTACCATGTTTGTGCTCTTACTAACAGTATACTGAATGAAAATGACATTATAGTTGAATTACCACCCTTATAAATGCGTCACAGTGGCATTGTTAAATGGGAAACTCAGTATGAGGCTAGTTATTAGCCATGTGTGTGTGGTTTTTTTTTTTTTTCCTTTTTTTCTTTTTTGAAATGAGTAATAAAAAATTTGACCAGCCAATGAAGTTGAGCTATTTTTAGTATGTAATTGAAGCGAAGTGAAAAAGTGTAGAATCAAAAAGGGGTTCTATGCGTGTTGTTGGGGCTTTTGGCTTTTTCAGCACTAAAAACAGTAACTGAATTTGGGCGTGAGAGCCTCATTTGCCAATGTTCAGTAGTTGATTTGTAATTATCTGATAATAGTTGCTAGCAAGATATTCCACATCAATCTCAACAAACTCATAGAATTTTGTCGATGCAGTAATGGTTGATTACTATTGAAGGCCTTGAACATCACTAAATTGACATTTTCTAGATGATTTGAATGAGCGATGAGGGTGCATGCAAATGCGTTAAGTCTGTGTGTAATCATCTATGAAGCATGAGTACTTCGAAAAACATGCCGTACCCGTACTGGATACTTACTGGCGTATGGTACTTTGTATGGTATTTCTGCATACTTAAATTTTTTTTTCTTAATTTTTAGTGTACTCATACGTACCTAGTATATACCCAAACTGTACCATACGTCAGTCGAAATAATATTTTCTTTTACGATAGAGATAAAATTCCTTTCACTATATTTCTTTTTTATTTTTAGTTGTATGTTTAGTATGATTTTAAAATTAAGCTATGGTTTGTAAGTTATTTAATATAATGACATTTAATTTTGGTTGATACTTTTACTTTTGACATTAAATGTTAATTGTAGGTTGGATTTTAACAAATTAAACCATTTAATCAATTTTTACATTACTTCAAATAAAAAATAAATATTTTTTTATAAACGTACCAAGACATACCTGTATCCTACTTTTTTTGGATTTTTCCATATCGACGCACCCCTATCGTACCAATATTAGTACTCATATCCGTACCCGTACTCGTGCTTCATAGGTAATCATATATCACATTTAGAAAGTAAAGCTTTAATTTTAGGCTTGATCTTCTTCTTCTTCTTTTTTTTTTTTTTTTTTTAAGTTAAATTTTAGTCTTGATCTAGGGAAGCACGACACTTGTAAGGTGTTGTGTTCGTTTTTTTTTTTTTTTTTTTTTTTTTTTGAAGTTAAATTTTAGTCTTGATCTAGGGAAGCACGACACTTGTAAGGTGTTGTGTTCGTGTCTGATATTGAATTGTTAATCACTTCCCGACACGTATTGGACACACATTCAACCTTCTTATATTATATCTTTCCTTCATTTTTAGAACTGGACATGCTTCAAATACTGGTTCACGCAAACACATTGCAAATTTGAAGAAAATAGCTTGAGATCCAATGATTAATTAAAAATAAAGTGGATTTTTGCCTATTAACCCCTCTTTTATACTTTAATTAATAATTTTAGGAATTTTAAAGCCCCAAACTTTCAATTAGTTTTGAATATAATTTTGTGAAATAGATATTATCACTTTGTATTCACATTTTGTTTCTATTAGATAGAATTTAGAAATGATTTCTTTCTTTTTTGATAGAATAAAATATGATGTGTTTGTGATGTAAAAATTGAAGAAATGATTACTATTTTCATTTATATATATAATATTTATTTGTTGTCATATCTTTACTTTTTTTAAATTTAATGTCGATATGTTTCTTTCTTGTCATATCCCATGTCTGTTTGTGTCAATAGCAATCTAACATTCAACAATCCATTTAACTTATATTTACAAAGAAAAAGGTTTCGACATTTCCTTTCCAGAGCATTGAATAGACTACCTTTTTCAAGGAAAAAATTCACTTTATCCTTTTGTGGTTTTGCCTCGAAATACTTTAACCCATGCCATTTAGCCAAAGGTCCCTCCCTCGTATAATTTTGGTAATTTTGCACTTTATTTCCTTATTGTTAAAAATTCCATCTAAAATGGTAGTGTGTTATTATACGAGCCCATTTGGAGAGTTTGACATGAACATAATGAATCAAAATAAAAATTGAACTTCAAAGCCAAAAGGACAAATGTACCCTTCACTTTCGTCACTTCCTGAAAACCCTAGCCCATACATTACCATTAAAGGACATAGAGATGTTTGTGATGGTTGGAGGACACGATTCCAACCTCTTGAATTCAGATTCATCTATTAAAGTACACTAAGAATATAAGGGAGAAAATTCTTACAATTAGTTATGTTTATATGTGTGTATATGTACGCGGTCACACCCCACCATCAGACCATCTCCAGCCACCAACAATTGCCATCAACCACTTACCTTGCAACCCCTTTCCTCCTCCTCTCTATGCCACCATCCTCTCCTTTCACCCACCACCCCCGCCATGCCCTATCACCTTCACAACCACCTCCCACCAACCACTTTCCCCCACTTAGCCCAGCCCTACCGCTAGCCCCTTCCCTCACCCACAACCCTGCCATTCTATGCAAACCCACTCAACACCATTGCCATCAAATGCACATTTCACTCTTGAAAATCCCTCTTTGTAACTGAATTTCTCGGTAATTTGTTTCCTAAAAGCCTGTTTTGCTATATATATACATGTTTATGTATATATACAATGTTTTATATGTATATGTATAATTAAGGTGTGATTTTATTAAAACTTAGAAATTCGCTTACCCTAAAAGGGGGAAAGTGGATTTTGCCTTTTTATTTATTTCATGAAGAAGGTGAGCCTTGTTTGTATTTAGATCACCTTTGTTTGCTGGAATGGGATTAGGGTGATAAGTAATATGAGGGACCCACACCATGGGATTGTACACTATGGGATTGTTTGATTGGTTGAATTATAGCATAGATTGATATTATTAATCCAGAGACTCACATTCTAGTGTTTAGTTACAATTTTTGTTATTTAGACTAGTTTCTGATGGATATTCTATCCAACAAAATTTGTCAATTTTTTAATCCTACAACTAATAATGCAAAACAAACATATAATTTGGATTATATTATTCCATATTGATTGCAAAACAAACGTGAACAAGAGCAGATTATTTATCTCGCTAATCCAGCTAGATAACTAATCATATACCAATTTCATAGATTATTAATCCCCCTCACAAATAATCCTGCTAATCAAACACGACCTATGGGACAATGGTTGGGTTTATATATACTGCGAGATTATTGTATTCCAGTGGGATAAAATTTGGAGGATTATTTTTGGCCGTTGGATAGAGGGAGGGAGATACACAAAGATGGGGTATTATTTATACAAGAGGGGTGTGGTATTAGTTATCCCAAGGATTGGTAGTCTGATCGGACTAGAATCCTACCCATTTTGGCCAAACAAACATGGGATATAGTGGGTCTAGGGGATGGGGGATGGGGGCAGGTGGGGTTCATGCCCTAATCTTGTTTCCTTATCCTGCCTTGGCAAAACAAACACAGTTATTGTAGATTTCAAAATTTTCTATTTACATACACGTATGCTTCCAAACAGAGTGGTAATTGTAAAGGTTGTGTGGGTGGTTTGATAGGGGCAAAGCTGACCTTGTCTACAACTAAAGATGCCATTTGGTTGTGTTTAACTAGCTGGCTATTTGAGTTCAATCACCACATTGTAGTATGATAAATGGAGTACTTAGTCAAGAAGGCAATGCAAAACTGAATATTGGTCCACCGGATTCTTGAAGCTGCATCAAATGATTGATTTGATATTTGTGTGTTGTTTTCAACCCCCACATATCCTAGATCTGAATGTTTGGATCTTTAATATTTTAGAGCTCTTCTGTCATTGCAACATCAAGAAGCAACTACTAGAATAGATAAAGCTTGTACACACAACAGAGAAATCTTTTGATGAATTGTTGCTGGCAAGCCTCAAGAATATCTTTTTGTCTCGATGGCGCTGTGTAATTGAGATGCTGTAGCTTTATGGGGGAACAACTATAAATTGCCACATGTGGGGTAAAAAATATTGATAAGAGAAGGTGATGTTTGTTTTTAACTTCCATCGTGTATGAGGTGTCATGTGTTCCTTCAGCTGCAAGAATGAGAACACTTGTGTGACCAAGTTGGGTTCTATCCTGACGTTTTTAACTTTAGAGTTTAATTATACTTCTTTTATTACAAAGGCTAACTTATAGGCCTGTTTTAGCGCTTTTTCAAAGGCAACTTGTTAGGTTGACTTTGGGAAGGCTACTAAGGACTTGGTGAAGAATGAAAAATGCCCACTAAGAAGTAATCTTGTGATATCAAGTAATCTGGAGGGGTTTGTCTGTGTGTTTTAAATGTAACTTTTAGTTCAATGTTGCTCCTTCCCTTGTAGTCTGCCTGTCTGTAGCCAATCTTTCCAATCCATAAAGAACCTTTTTAAAGCCACTATCCTATTGCAATGGAGATCTTGGTGTTTGAAAAATTTTTCTTTGTACAGGAAATGATGTGAAGAAACAACGGCAAAATGCTTAATTGTATATTGGTGTTATAGTAGCTCAACTTTGTATACGGATGGGTGTTTATTCACTTCCCCTTGTCCTCATGCTTCTTGGTTGTTGCACTTTGTTTTTTTTTTAGGGGTTCTTCCTGGAATTGGAATTGCCATTAAGTTCTTTTTAACCATAAAAACTAAAATAAAATAAAGTTATTTTGAATAACACTCTATGTTACATGGGCTCGGGTATGAGTGTTGGGTGAGGTGCGTATCTAGAGGTCGAACTCGTCAAATCTCAAATTTAAAGGTACGTGGACTAGGCAAAAAAGTCATTTTTATATTTTTATTTATTATGTGAGATAAAATTACTCTATGTAACATCAAAAAGGTGTTTTATAGTAATTGCACAACAAATGATACATGTAAGATAGTATTAAATACAAATATGTGAGAAGTGTTCAATGAAAAGTATTGGATCAGACACATATCTCATGACCTTGTCCGAGTGTTGGGTGTCCGACATGGGTATTTGATTTATTTTTAAGAGTCCATATAACAATATAGATAACTCCTTGTTTGGTTTTCAAACTAAAATACAGTTTTTGAATTTTTTGTTTTTTGTGTTGTTTTGTCCTTAGTAAACATTTTCATATTTTATTAGTCAATTTTTTTAAAAAAAAATTGTATGCACATACCAACTTTTTAAAGGCGATTGCGTACCTCGAGATGTTTTACCCCTCATGAGGTGAGTCGTAAGCCTCAGGGCATTGAGGCGTGAGCATTTCAAATAGGAATGGCAACGGGGCGGGGCCGGGGATCACCCTCCCCGTCCCCGATCCCCGATGGTGGAAATTCTCCCGACTTCGACCCCGATCCCCGACGGGGAACCCACTACCGGCCCCATTCCTGCCCCTAACGGGGATCGGGTTTCCCCGACCCCGAAAATCCCTGGCCAAAAAAAAAAAAAAAACAATTCATCAACAACAACATCAACAATTTGAGCTCAAATATCAACATCTCCAACAGATCTGAGCTCATCAACATCTTCATCTCCATCATTTTCCAGATCTAAAGAACAAAACCAAAAACAAGAGAGAGAGAAGGAGATCCGTGAGAGAGAGAGAGAGAAGGAGATCCGTGAGAGAGAAAGTGAGACGGAGATACCATGAGGGAGATGAGCCGGCGGTGAGAATGAGAGGAAGCCGGCGGTGAGAACTTGAGAAGGAGCCGGCGGTGAGAACTTGAGAAGGAGCCGGCGGTGAGAACTTGAGAGGGAGCCAGCGATGAGGGAGAGCTACGGTTGTTCGTGAGAGAGAGAGAGAGAGAGGGAGGCCACTGTTATGTTGTTGGGTCAACACACACACACACATATATGTATATAAACACACAACACACGCATATATACTTATATATAAATAAACATGATCACATATATACTTATATATAAATAAACAGATCGGGGGGTTGAACGGGGACGGGGCCGGGGTTGGAAAATGTATCCCCGTCCCCGGCCCGAATATCATCGGGGATTTAGTTTTAAATACCATCCCCGGCCCGTCGGGGATATTTTTCGGGGAAAAACCGTTCAATTCGGAGTCGGGGGGTCGGGTTCCCGTCGGGCCAGGTTGAAATTGCCATCTCTAATTTCAAATCTCAAATTTTAATATTTAGTAAATAAATTAAATATTTTAAAATAGTAAAAAAAATAAAAACAAAATTAAATATAACGGTGTAAATACTTTTTGCCTTAAGGTGTTGAACATTTTACTACATAGAAGGAAGTTTTCATTCACTGAAAGTGAAATTGATATTCTTAATTTTAGTGATTGAGCTTCTCATTTGACAATTAAATGTGTTTTTTCTTGATTGATCATTTACTTAATTTTTTTTGGAGAATATAGTTGCAAAAAGAGATTCTTTTTATTTTATTTTATTTTTTATGTTTAAACGATCTAACAGACTAAGTTTAACAAAAACCCTAGGCAACCTCTGCATGCCCGTACTCCTCACATGCTTATGCGCAAAAAGCACACAAAGCGCACCTAAGGCACATGTCTCAAAATGTGATGCGCAAGCCTTTGGGGAGTAATGCCTAAAAATCAAAGCCTTGATGCGTTTTACCTTAACCTCAAGGCAAGACGAGCATTGAGGCGAGCCTTAGGAGAGCCTTTTAAAACTCTGGATGCACCTAAAAGTAAAATATTTGTTAAGAAACTTGAAAAAGATCACTAAAGATGAATAAAACAAAAAACTGAAAACTGAGACCGTTTCATATTTTTTTTGGTCTTTAGTGAATCTTTTTTAAAAAGATTCGTCGTAAATATTTTACTTTTTAGGTGCATATTGATTAGATGCATTTGAAAAGTAGAAAAACAGTTGACTAAAATATGAAAAAGAAGTTCACTAAAGACAAAAAAAATATGAAAAGCAAAAAATTTAAAAACAGTTTTTAGAAGCTAAACCAAATAGGCTGCAATTAGCTTTTCAACTAAAGGGGATTGACACTTGAGGACTTATTTTTCAATTAAGCTTCTCGTGAAAGAAAGGTTAGAAGTCTATTAAATTTACACTAAAATGGGAATTCTAGAGATATGTCTTACAATGTTGTGCATTCTTGCACAATAAATTATTTTTATTTTTTTATTTTTATTTTTTTATCATTGGGGTTAATGAATCTCCAATATTGAAGGTTGTTAATTGCTATGTTTTGATTTGGTCAAGGTCTTGGATCAATTTGAACGTCAACCAAAATTACCAAAAACGTTGGGCTTGTTTTGTTTGTGTTTGTAGAGTAGTTTTTGAGATAAAAAGTACGAAAACTTGTTTGGTTTGCCTTTTTTCAGAAATGGTTTTGGAAAATTGTTTTGAGGAGAGTTTTAAGAAAAGTGATTGATTTGATGTGTATGAGAGAGAGTGATTTTGGAAAGTAGGTAACAAAACAAAATTTTGAGATTTTTTTTGAAAAAATATGTTTGGTTTGATTACTCTTAAAAATTTGTTTATAGAGAATTTTTCTCAAAATTTTTTCAGAAAAACAAACCAAACAAGCCCATTATTTTTAAGAAATTTAGGTTTTCTTTTTTTTTTTAAAAAAAAAAAAAAAATTAGGAAATTTAGGTTATTATATACATTTTCTTTCCAATTTTAATTTTAGCCATTAGTAAAAAAATTTCCCTCCCTCATTTTTCTTTATGCGAAAATAAATAAGCAAGGAATGTAGTTAAATGTAGGCTAACTACTGAGGTGGTATTTGGTAATGTATAAAATAGGAAACAAGTTTTTGTTCTTTTGTTGTCTTTTGTTTTTGTTTTGTGTTTACAAAAAATATATATATAAAAATAAAAAAACCAAAAAAACAGAAACTTGTTTGGTGCACGCAAATGTTTTAAAAACAAATTGAAAAAAAAGAAGAGAAAAACATGTTTGGTGACTTGCCAGAGGTAAGGGCCGGCGGTGGGGGTGGCCAGAGGTGGATAAGAATCTATTCTATTATATGATGCATACTATAAATAAAGTTTGTCTAACAAGTAGCTTTTGAATGACAAACATATTTGGTACTGAAGTAATTCTGGTCTCACTTTTTTAAATATGAAATCTTTACTTATGAATAAGTATGTACATATATATATATATATTTAAGAACATTTATCTCGTCCAGAAATGATAACTTTGAATAGCATGAGTTGTCTCTGTGTTTGTTATAATTTTCAACTCAAAATCTTACTTGTGGTATTTTTGAACAATAATGCCAACTGGTTCTAATCGATAATTTCTAGCTACGTGGAACAATTCTCATGAAAAGCCGTTGAATGTTCCTTTCATTACAGTATTTCTGAACACTGCTGTAGCCGTGTGATCACATTATGACTTTGAACGAAAGGTTGTTTGCACGGCTATTGCATCGGATGTGTGCATTGAATGTAATTACTAGCCGTTTAACTGACATCTCATTCCGAAATTATGCAGCAACAAATACCCACCCTTGCAGCACTGCAAAGTTTTAAGTATTGATGTGATTCTTTATGTTTTGTGAAATTGACAGGCTGATTTGTTTGTGCATGAACAATTTTCTTTTCATGTTCCCATTTCTTAATGAATAATTGCTAACAAGATGTCTCAACTCCTGTTCTGCTCTGTTTTATGTTTTTCATGTCCTTGTCACAATTGCTTTCAGATTGCATTGGTTCTGCATTCAATATAAAAGGAGAAATGCAATGCCCCAACTGTCGGAAAATTGAGAAAGGCCAATGGCTTTTTGCGAGTGCTTGCCGACCATTTCCCGAATTTAGCATGGATGACTGGGCCCATGATGAGGATCTTTATGATCTAAGCTACTCTGAGATGGTAATAACAGGATATTATTGACTTTCAGTTTATGCAGATTCTGAAATTTTAGCTAGTCATATGTAAAACTACTTCCGTGTTATTTTTTCCTTTTGTGTGGATTGGTATTCTGATTGTCTATCTGATATGAATCGTGCAGTTAACTGGTATTTTGGGGATTCGTTCAAAACTGTTGGACCAAGACTTATCCAAAAAAAAAGTGATTGGGAAAATTATAATAGTTGAAATGCCATGCACCCAAGGTTTTAAAAAGCGGCCGCAACCGTTACATAACGCCGTTATGTAACGGTTTTGGTGATTACCGCGACCCGTTACGGCCGCTTTTGCAGTGTGATTGAAATTCACAGGTGTGTCGGCTGTAGCGGCTGCCGTAGCGGTCGTAACGGTGCCGTAACAGTCATAACGGCCTGTTACTCACCGTTACGTAACGGTTCCGAACTGTTTCTTTCGAAAAAACACACAAAAAAAAAGCTGAAAATTGCGGAAGAGGGAAGATAAAGAGAGAAGATGGAGAAGCAAGAGATAGAGAGAGAAGATGGAAGATGAACATATTATTGATTTGTTGAAACTGCAAAACCTATGCTATTGTGTGATTGAAATTCACAGGTGTGTCGGCTGTAGCGGCTGCCGTAGCGGTCGTAACGGTGCCGTAACAGTCATGACGGCCTGTTACTCACCGTTACGTAACGGTTCCGAACTGTTTCTTTCGAAAAAACACACAAAAAAAAAGCTGAAAATTGCGGAAGAGGGATAGAGAGAAGAGGAAAGATAAAGAGAGAAGATGGAGAAGCAAGAGATAGAGAGAGAAGATGGAAGATGAACATATTATTGATTTGTTGAAACTGCAAAACCTATGTTATTCTATTCAGTTGCTATCACTCAACCATTTTGTTTGTGTGTGTCTATCTATATATTGTTTGATAATAATAATAATAATAATAATAATAAATGTGATCATTATCTATTTGGCTTGCTTAAAATATGTATATATATATATATTTAGGCTCTTATTTATTCTCTTACTTTTGTTATTGTTTATTTTATATATAATAGTTAGTGATGGATTTTTTTGTATAGTATAAAGTCATTAATTATTAAAATAAAATGTAAAAAACTCAGTTTATAGTGATTTAAAAATATAAAACATATTAGATCATACTTAAAAATTTACAAAAATTGATCAATATTTATTTTAAACCTAATAAATATGATCATGGAAAAAAAATATGTGTATCGATAAGTTTTTTTTAAATTGTGCTAAAAATAAAAAAATTCACGGGTCCGGTTATCGCAACTGTTACACTGCGGCCTTTACACCCCGCAACCGCAACCGCTCTACCGCCACCGTTACGGCGACCGCAACCGCTTTTCAGAACCTTGCATGCACCCAATTGTGTGCTATGTTTAATTTGTTATTAGAACTTTATGTTCTTGAGCTGCTATTATTTTATTCGCGAGATGCAAGACTCCTTAACTCTGGCTATTGGGTTCCTCATTTGGCTTCACCCTTGTCCCGTTTAAGAAAGCTATGGAAGTGGAAGTGTTTTACCTTTTTATTTCTCATAGTATTAATCTTAACTAACACTTATATGATAAGAAGTTACATTACATTATTTTGATGACTGTTTCTGAACCTATTTGATCCTAAAGCATTCTTCAAGTGGGTATGGACCCCATTATAGTATTTCTTTCATATGTTATGTTTTCATTCATTTATAATATCGTGTTACCTAGATTTGTAGGTTAAGAAGATGCCATTTGTTTTAGCATTCATACAAACCACTTTCTCACGAGTAGCAGGGACACGTATATGACACAGACATGCTGATGTAGCAATTTAAAAAAAATGCAGGATACAACACAATGGAAGTCAAGTTGTCAATAATTAGTTACCAGGATCTGTAAATAGGGCACATTTGGACGAGTGTCCAACATGTGTTGTGAAGTGCTGATGAGTGTCATTGTGTGACAGACACACCACCTGCTTGGAAGTGTCTGTGGTTCTTGTTTTCAGACTAAAGCTTTTAATTTATTTTTATAGCTACAGAGGGAAGTTGCATGTTTTCAGGGTTCTAAAGGAGTCGAGTTGAGCTGAGTTTAAGGCTGCTCAAGAATATCTTACTGTAATTAAACCTAATGTAAACTGCTATGCCATTTTACTCTTGGCTAGTTAAGATTTACCTCTTGAAATTATGTACGTTGCTGTTTTCTAAGAAGCACGGGCATGGATATGGATGTGGACACGGGACACTAATGCGGGCACGGACATGGCGGGGACACGGCAATAAAATATATTTTCGTATATTTTTATTTTCTATCTAGATTAATATTGCATTCACAGACAATCAATATTAACAAAAAGAACTTTAATTCTATATTTTTTAAGCACTTTTAAATTAACACTTACAGTTTATATTTTTTATTTTTTTATTTTTTATAGATGATCTATTAAGTATTTAAATTTACGAAGAAAATAATAAACATTCAACATTCATCAAAAGCACTAAAGAAAATGAGGGAAAAGACAACTTGGCATGTTCCTAGTGTGTCCTCAAAGTGTCCCCTGAAAATATATTAATTAAATAAGGGGACATGACATGTGGCATGTTCCATATGTGTCCCCATTGTGTCCGCTTGTCCCCGCCGTGCCCTTGTGTCCGACACAGATACGACACTTGTTTTGAAGTGTTAGTGCTTCATAGTTTGTTTTAAATAGTACTTTAGTATCTATTTGGTGCATCTAAAATAGTTATATGTCATCTCTTAATTGAGACTGGAAGATTGAATTATTTGTCACTGGTCTTGTTTTTATCAATAGTAATTTCCATTGAAGGTAAGCCAAACAGCACTTATAAGGAGATCAATCCAACAAAAAGCTTACACCAAACTAAGGAATAAACCTAGTTCAAGAAACAAAGGAATAAACCTCAAATGAAGCACCAAGGAGAAGCTATGTATATATCAAGACACAAAATTCGTACTGCAAAGTAGAAGTTGATTAGAAGAGTTCGACAATAGAATAAGTCTGGGATAAATACATAGGCTACATCCACACAGAGGGTAAGCTATAATCACTCAAAAACAAAGACAGAAAACACAAAAACCCTCAAACCCAAAATGCCTAGGCAGTGGTGGCAGCGGATCCGGTGGCCGGAGGCAACAAACTGGTAGAGATGCAGAAGTGAAGAAGGGGTGGGATCAGATCTGGTGGGGTTGAAACCGTGTCTCCTTTTTCTACTCCTTTCAAAAGCACTTCTATCCAAATTGGATGGTGCATGTTTGAAACGAACCTACATATTTTTGGCAATTATTATTCTTTTTGTTGTTGTTGTTGTTGTTGTTGTTGTTGCGCTCTCTCTCTCTCTCTCTCCATATAATTATGTGTAAGAATATAGTTTAATTGTATTTTATTGACCACGGTTCGTTTTACCAGGTTTTTAAATGGTTTTTGCACCAAAAAAAAAAAAAAAAAGGTTTTTGCACAAATTGGATGATGCATGTTTGAACGGAACCTACATATTCTTGGCAATTATTATTATTTATTTATTTTTGCTCTCCCTCCCTCTCTTTCTCTCTTCATGTTAGTATGTGCAAGAATGTAGCTTAATTGTATTTTTATTGACCATGGTCCGTTGTACCTGATTTTTAAATGGTTTTTGCAGTCTTTCGGAGTTCACTGGTGTCCATTCAGTGGATTAACGAGACTTCCCTTATCTGTCGAGTAAGTATGATTTTCCACATTTTATTTATATAATGAGGTTTTTTCCCCACATTTTGATGCCAAAATTCTGTGATGCTGGTTGTATTTTGGTTTTCTCCATATGAAATGTTTGTTTGTGTCCATGTTTGTTGAATTTGTCTTCTTCTCATGCTGAATTATTTAGTTGATGCAGTATATATTTTCTGCTTAAACATTATATTAAGTGAGATTTTGGAATGACTTCTTTAATAATGAATTTCTGGCTGCCATTGTTATGTTCTATTTTTCAAGCAAATTTTCCTTGTAGCCTCTGCCCTTGGATTTATGGGTTCTTTCTTTGAAACATATATTTGAAAATTAATCTCACTTAATATTCATGTGACATGATTGAAGCGGTCATTCCCTTTTCTATTATTACCCTTTCTTTTCCTTTTTTTCTTTTTTCTTCCCCCCCTCTCGAACTCTCTGACTCATGTGGTCTCTAGACTTGGGGGTTCATTGAAGAAACTGTATACTTTAGATTTCTGATCTCATTAGGTCTATGTTACATGGATTCAGGTACGAGTATCTAGTGCAGGGGTGTGTTTAAACGTCAGATCTTTCTGAACCTAAATCTTAGGATAACATGTTAGGCACGTCTTAAACACACACACACAAACACACACACATTGCATATTGTATAAATACTTTCTGATAAAATTAAATAGAAATGTATTTCAAATTATATGGAAATGTATTTCAAATATATAGAATTTATCCTCTCATTTGTGTGAGAATATATAGAATTTAGCAAATGTGAGTGTCTTCTTCTTCAAACATCATTTTAAATTAGAGGATCCAAGTAAATTAGATACATGTTTCAAACATATTCCACACCCTTACCCTAGTCATATTCAGTGGACATGGGTACGTTGAGGGAGTAAAAGAGTCCATGTAACACAACATTAGGCTAGGTCCGGGTCTCATAGGAGCGCATATGCATGTTTGACATGTGTGGGACATATGCTCATCTGTGTCCTTATTTTTTTTATACCAGGAGACACATTGGTCACATGTGTTACTTTAGTGGACACTTCTTAGATACGATGGGGTCTTTAAGTATAATTTCAAATTATTTATGAGGGGTCAAAATAAACAAAAGAAATTGTTGCTTTAAGATGGGAAAAAAAGAGTTAGGGCTCTTCATTGGTCAACCTAAGAAAGGGTCAATGCATGTCCAAACAACCAAGTTTACTTTGAAGGTATAATGATGGCAAGGAAGGGTCAACTGACGAGATTTTCTAGCCATCCAAATTCACTTAGGTGCGTGTACATGGGGCTGTCATGCATCGGACAAATGCTCATCCATGTCCTCCTTATTTGCCTTTTCTTTTTTTTTTTCTGCCGACACACAATGTTCACATGTTTCCCTTTGTCCTTCACTGTTGATGAGGACACACAAGATTGATCCACAATTTTCTATTCATTGAACTTGTGTTGAGGAAATAATAATTAGTTAAATCAACTAATTAGAGGTCAATTTTGATACATAATCTTTGACTTGAAATAATTAGTGCTTGTACATCAGTAGTTTCTATCTGATCAACTCAGTGTTGACTTCCTGAATTGGGAACCTGTCACTCAAATTCAAAAGGGAGGGCGGTGTGTTTTCTTAAGGGGATTGACCTGTAATATGGGCCAACTTACAGGACGTGCCAGTGCAATTTACCCTTAATTTTACTATATTGCTGTTCATATGTCTATACTATTATTTTTTATCTGTTGGTGTATAATACAGCCTTTTGCTATATGTCATCGGGGTATTTTGGTTTTAGTTGCATTTTTTCTTGCTTTGTTCAAATAGAACCTCCACTGATGTGTTATGTTTTCCATTTTTGCAGTGAAGGGGAATTTTCATCAACTGCATGTAAGATTTTTCTCTTTCTACCTAGTTTTCTATTTGGCTCCATTGATTAGAAAGAAAAAATGGACAGTGAAAATGATAGAAAGTAAAGCGAAAGAAAGAAATGAAAAGGAAAATATATTTTCTTGCAAGTATTTGCTTAGGATGCAAATTTTGCAAAGAAAAAGAGAAATTTGATATTTTAATTACAGGTACCCCTTGCATGGACAAATTTGAATTTTCTTGTGTTATTCTACGTCTTTTTTCAGCAATTAAAAACTTAATTACACAGCTAATATGGGTTGTACAAGAAAGTTAACTTTCTTGTAGCTTTTCCATCACTTTCATGCTAAACAAACTGAAGAAGGTTTTTTTTTTGTTTGTTCTCTCTCACTTTCCACCTGTTTCATTCTAAAAACTCTCTTTAAGTTTCATCTGACGGAGGCTTTTTGACCTAATGTAATAGCTTTTGGTTTTATGTAGATCACGATCTTATTGGACAGCATCCTATCTTTGCCGAGCATACAGCTGTATCATCTTCTACTCATCCTTGCCCATATATTGCTTACCTTGGACCAATTCACCCCTCATTGTCAAATTCCGGTGGGAGTGTTTCAGATGGTTCTAGCTTCAATAATCACTGGAATGGGCCGTCAGTTCCTAGTGAGATGCCCGCTTCTTATCCTTTTCCGGCCGTGGATGTCCGTTATCACAGTTGGCAGCACCATTCCTCTCCCTTCCCTACATCAAGCAGCCATGTTGGTGGTGCTGATCAGTCTTTGATTCCATCTGTGACTCAGAGGGCAGCTAGACCGAATTCTGATATACCAAGATCAGGATCTTTTATGCATCCATTCCTTGTGGGCCACAGGTAAGCACTTGATAAGTCAATTGTTGTGTATTTTTGTGTGTTTTTAGTATTTGGTTGGTTTTAAAATGTCAAATGGAAGATAGGATGTTTTGTTTGGTGTGTGTTTAACGTTTTCAATTAGAAGCTAGTTTAAATGATTAAAAAGCAAAGGAACTATTTTGTGACATTAAAAATTAAGAGAAAATTGTGTTTTAGTGAGAACAACAACTCAAAATGATTTCACTTTCATGGAGGTGCAAGTGTGCAAGTGAGAGCTATCACACATGCCACAACAGCTTTCACTTGTACTGGGCACAAACTGACTTGCACCTCCATGGAAGTGCAATTATTTTGAATTGTTCCCGTTAAATGTATTTTCCAAAAAATTAATCAGTAGCTGGTTGGAACTCGAAAGCAAGGTTTGAATACCATGAAGGAGCAAGTTCTTGAGAGAAAATGCGCATTTCAACACTAACCCAACTGGACCAATGGGGTAGCCCGTTGGTCAGAACCCCCTCACTAGGAGGTTAGTAATTCGAATCTACCCACTTGCGTGTGGGTTTTTTTCTCCCATTTTTGAAGTTTGTATATAGTATGTGTTGTATTTGATCTTCATCATCATTATAATTTATTGGCCTTCATTTCTCGACTCTATTAGTACTTACCGGTATTGCTTTTTTGTAGTTCTGCTGCTAGAGCTGGGAGCTCAATAGCGTCTTCAATGATACCTCCTTACCCTGGCAGTGTGGCTCGGGCCCGTGATCGCGTCCAGGCTCTCCAGGCATACTTTCAGCAACCCACCAATTCACCACCCGTACGCATGCCCATCATGTCTGGCACGCGGAGATCTAGCAGTCATAGGGGCGTGACTCAAGTTGGACCAGTGGCCTCATCATCTGATCAGACTGGTGGCTTCTACTTCTTCCCGCCAGCTTCGTCTGGTCGAAATTTCCCAGAAGCAGAAAATCATCCAATGTCAAATCGCTTCCATGCGTGGGAAAGAGAGCACGTGACTTCATTCCCGTTGAGCCAAGGCGACAGAGATCTGGGTTGGGGCCCATTTCATCAGGCGGGTGGTGGGTCAGATACTGCCATCAGATCTACTAGCTTTCGCCAGAGGTATGCATCTGAGAGAATGCCACCACAAAATCGGTCATAGATGACTTAATATTCTGCTTTGGTGAAGAAAACAATGAACACTATGACTGAAATCAAAAAGTTATGTATGTTTGAGAAAGGATATATAATGCTTGGCGTCAATGACGAACTCAATACTGTGGTGTGGCCCTGAAAATATCAATTTTTGGTAGCCATGCGCCTGTGTGCTGGACTGGCTTCCTCTTGTTTCTGTGCCCTGGGGATGATATATATATATATATAAATAACATTGCATTGCATGTTCAATGGCAGAATTTCAAGGCTTATTATAGCAATTGGGCTTTCCTTGTCTCATACAAGTGACCTAGGTACCTTGATGGAGTAGTGAAATTCCCAGTGACCTGGTAAAATGTTTTTGGGATGGTCATCTAGTGCTGTCCAAAACTTTAATGGTTGAATGATTTTATTTAAGTGGACATTCAAATATCTGAAATTAGATATGCTTCTCAGTGTCTATTTTATTTTATTTTATTTCGGAAGTCCTCCCAAGGGTTAGATTTCTACGTTAATCATGAACTGATCTCTGTTTCAAGTAAAGTTTTCCATCTATAACGTTGTTATTAGTTGTTTTGCCAACTCTCCTGTGAGTAAAGGACTACTATTAGCATCCATACCCTCTCTACAGGATTTTGTTTTCAATAAAAAAGTTTGTGTTGAGCTTTTTTTACGGATTATTTATTTGTCGTCCGAAGATGCTGAGAATCTTTGAAGAACAGTAGAGAAACCACTCAAAGCAACACCAATTCATTGGTTAGATATGCAGCAAAAGCTTGAAGGGTAGGACAATATGAGGACATATTCCTAGCAGGTTATATCTGATTACAGCTTTTGCTATGGAGATGAATACTTCTACTTTACTTTCTTTTCTTTTTTTTTCTTTTTTCTTTTTTTTGGGTGGTAAATACTAGCTAAACTAGGTTTTATATATATAGAGAATATATATCTGTTAACCTGTAGATGCAATTGGTGTTCCCTGTCTTGTTGAGCAAAAGATTCCCCACTTCTCATTTTCTATCTGTATCTCCTCTCTTCAGCTAAAAGAGAGGTTTGCAAGGTTAGTCATTGGTGATTCTAATTTTTCTCAATATCTTTTTCTTCCTCTCAAATCTGGATTTTCTAGAGTAATTTTTCCTGAAGTGAACCTGATAATTTGAACTCACTTTTTGTTTATTTACTAATGCTCCATTTGTTTTTTTTTTTTTTTTTTTTTTCACATTTTCTGATATTTTGTACAACAGAAAATGAATGTTAAACTAAAAATATATCTCTGTTTTTTTCACATGTTTACCATTTCGTACAACGAGAAATGAAAGTTGACTAAAAATATTTTCCGTGGAGAACGAAAAAGGAACTTTCGGAGGAACATTTTCCATGTTACCAACAAGATCATCACCACCACCCTGCTATCATCTACCATCTCCATTACAACTACGGCCACCATTAATACAATCACTATCACCATTAGTTTCAATATCACAACCAAATGTAAGAAAAGCATGTTCCGGCAAAACAAATAGAATGCTCAGATGCTCATTTTTTTTATTTTTTTATATTAAAAATGATTTTGATATATATCTGTTAACCTGTAGATGCAATTGGTGTTCCCTGTCTTGTTGAGCAAAAGATTCCCCACTTCTCATTTTCTATCTGTATCTCCTCTCTTCAGCTAAAAGAGAGGTTTGCAAGGTTAGTCATTGGTGATTCTAATTTTTCTCAATATCTTTTTCTTCCTCTCAAATCTGGATTTTCTAGAGTAATTTTTCCTGAAGTGAACCTGATAATTTGAACTCACTTTTTGTTTATTTACTAATGCTCCATTTTTTTTTTTTTTTTTTTTTTTTTTCACATTTTCTGATATTTTGTACAACAGAAAATGAATGTTAAACTAAAAATATATCTCTGTTTTTTTCACATGTTTACCATTTCGTACAACGAGAAATGAAAGTTGACTAAAAATATTTTCCGTGGAGAACGAAAAAGGAACTTTCGGAGGAACATTTTCCATGTTACCAACAAGATCATCACCACCCTGCTATCATCTACCATCTCCATTACAACTACGGCCACCATTAATACAATCACTATCACCTTTAGTTTCAATATCACAACCAAATGTAAGAAAAGCATGTTCCGGCAAAGCAAATAGAATGCACAGATGCTCATTTTTTTTTTTTTTTTATTAAAAATGATTTTGCATATAGGTTTCTTTTACATTTTTATTTTTATTTTTAAATTCTAGTAGTAACCCCGAAATAAAGGCAATGTCAAGTTTGTATTAGTTGGAATACAAGCTAGAGAGGGTCCAGTTGCATAAAATAAAATAAAAAAATTCAGGAACCAAAACTGAAAGAATCCAGCACCATTTCCCTCTGCTTCCGCCGCCACTTCTCCCTCGAAAACAACTTGGTAAATTAAATGAGCATATAAGGGCGTGGCGACGTGGGGTATGGATACAATGTGACCAGCCCTTTGCATAGCAGTAAACTACATGCTCAAACATCCTAGACTCATTTTCAGAAATCAATCCTGTGGATGTAGTGGAAAGAAGCAGGCACTCACAGACTAAGATGCGAACATAAATAAAATAACATAAAAATCAACACCATTGAAACACACAAGGATTCAACATTTAACACCACCTTTTGCTACAAAATAAAGTCTAAATCGTAGTATAAATTGTCTAATGCTCTCAAGCTAATAACCACAGCTTCAAATCCAAATCCAATTCCTAGTACATGTAGGCTAGCTAACTGGTTTTCATACTAGTGTTTACAAATAACTGTCTCACAATACTCTATTTAGAACTCATTATTCTCACAAGAGACTGAACACATGGACCAATCCACTTCAACCAGATCTTGGCTGCAAATCACAACCATAATAATTAAGCAATGAAAGCATAAAAAATAACAAATAGGGCAGGGAAAAAGAAAAAACTCATAATTAGGATCTGATAAGAGATGAACTGTACCAATGGTGAACGGGAACGAGAGATGTTCCTACTGCGGCTTCGGCTTGGGCTCCTGCTGGGACTGTGCTTTGGACTACTACTGACCCTTTTGTTACGAGAAGGCTGCAGAATACCAATTTCATTTCAGAAACAAAAGATGTGAAGCAACTTCATTCAAGCATGCATATTTTTCCTTTCTTCTATTTATCTATTTATTTTGAAAAAGCACTTTTGTTTGTGGGTGAAAGAGAGTTTGTCAAACTAAAACAATCAAGGATGATTAGATTATACTGACCAATGGTAGTGGGGATCTGGATCTTGATCGAGATCTGCAAAAGTTTCAAAAACAATCCAATTCAATATCCACAACGTTCCTTTAAGACCTTTGTGATCCAAAGGCATCGGTGCCACTTCCACGTTGTAGTTTACCACATTCAAACGCAACAAACAAAATTACTAGAAATCCTTAGCAGCATTCAACAGCAAAGCTTTGAACCCAATGCATATTCAGCCTCATCATTAGGAGAATGATTTTTACCCACCGAGTCAAGCAAAACTAAATGAACCAAATCAAGAGAAGCTAGACCAGAATTGATGCACCATAACATATAATACTAAACGAAAAGCATGAAGAGTGGTCCCATTTGTATCATCGCATGCCACATAGGGAGCCAGAGTGCAAGGCGTAGTTGTTGAAGGAATTTCAAATTTGTCTACGTTGCTGACTTGTGGTTGGTGGTACACCACTAGCATGCACTTCATAGAAATCCAGCTTTAAAACAAAACCATCTTTACTACTCGGGTCTAAGCATGCATAACATATTAGAATTAGTGCACTATCAGGGGTTTGCCAAAGGTGCCCATCAACAAAATTGCATACCTCCACAACCAAATGACTTGCAGGAATTTGAGCACCATTCCCCATCAAGTCCCTAACATGCAATTCCAGATCGCCGCAAAATGCTGGATCTAGAAAACAAACAAGGCAACCTTTTCATAATCATGGCATCATAACCAGGCAATCTGGTACCCTTTCTCAAGTAACCCCAATCCATCTTTGAATAATAAAAAGAAGGAAAAATTACCAATAAGTTCTATTTTGCTATCAAAATTATATGGAGTCCTATTAAGTTTCAATATGACCAACTAAGCGGTTGTTTGGGGTTTACTTATTTAGTGCGGTTTTGACTTTTTATGAAAAGATATGCAGAGAAGTAGACAGATGATGTGACCCAAACAACCCCTAAATCCTATTTGTCATAAAATATTCCCAAAATGTTCATTCCTTCATAATGGTGTATTTTAAGAAGCATGGATCCGGATACATGACATAATATGAATACGACACGGACAAGCCGACACAACAATTCTAAAAAAATATAGGACACAACACATGGAGAGACACACATAAAATATATAATTTTATATATTTATTACATGTCATATCTATGAATATATATATCATTCTAAGCCAATAAATAAATAAATACAATATAATACTAATTTCTATAAATTGATGGGCAAACTTCATTTAACCCCCTTGTGGTTTGGCCCATGTGTGGAATGCCCCCTTGTTATTTGAAAATAACAACATAACCCCCATATGTTTTGTGGACTAAAATGAACACTAACTTCTGTTAACAGAACATGTAAATTGACAATTATACCCTTGTCTTTTTCTGTTTATGAATGTAAGTTATATGCATATATATATTCAACAATTCACCTTTTTCCAAAACGACTTTTTTTAATTTTTTATTTTTTGTTGTCTCCCAATCTGAGAGTGTAGAGAAGCATTGGCAGCCTCCATTTCCGAAGAAACTCCCATCCTTCCTCTTCTCCTGACAGTCCCCCACTTCGCCTCATCTTCATCTCCGGACCTCATTCAGCAGGCCACCTTCTCTTTCCCTCTAGCAGCCAGCTCACTGCTCCACCCCTCCCTCCTCTTCCTATTTTTTTCTTTTTCTTCTCCAATAAGTATAGAATAACTACACCAATAGATATGGAAAAGTAAAAATCAAGAGAGAGAAAGAGAGTTCAAACAGTTGATTTTTGAGAAAATTGGAGGGTAACCATCAAAGAATTTAGACAAAACCATAGAATTCATTCAATGTCACATATATGGTAACAAAGCTACAAATCTTGTTTAAAATAAGAAGAAAAACAATAAAATTGAGAGAGAGGATTAGAGGCAAGCAAAATAACTTTTGAGGATCAACTGGGTAATTGTTGAAGTGAGGCTCTTTCGAGATTGAATTTGCTGCATTTTTCTTTGGGAATGTTTCTGAATTTTAGGTGGAGGGAGGGAGGAGCTTCGCTGGGTTTTCTTGTATTTTTCGTCTGAAATTGAAAGAGTGGAGCAAGTGGCACCGGTGGAAGTGGAAGGGATGATGAGAGGTAGAGGAATGGTAGGTTTGTAATTTTAGAGACTTATTAAAGTGGTTTTGGTCTGAAAAAATGTCATATTCATACCAACTCTCAACAAATGCGTGTGAATTACACTTTTGGTTAGTTTTGACAAAAAATTGTAACTGTGCATTTTAGTCCATAAACCACGTGCGGGTTATGTGGTTATTTTGAAATGATAGGGGGGCAATCCGCACATGGGCCAAATCACGAAGAGGTAAAATGAAGTTTTCCCTAAATTGATATTATTTTTCTTTTATCATTGTATTCTAAGTTATTTTGTTCAAAAGTATAATTAGTTTCATGTGTGTTTAATCATTGGACAAGTGTGTTTAAGCAATGGATTCGTGTGTCTTCCAAGTGTCCAAAGAGTGTCCAAGTCTAATTTCTTTTTAAAAAAATAGGATACGTTTGGATGTGTGTTGAACACGTGTCAGGAAAGTATCCAACGAGTGTTGGTGTGTTTGACACGGACACGGCACCCTTTTAGAAGTGTACGTGCTACTTACAGTGTATCTTATCCCAATTTTATCCCTAATTTAATATGAACAATAATTTTAACTTAATTAAATTTAAAATTTTAATTTTAAAAATTATAAATATTATATTAAAAAATTATAAATAAATCATGAATAAATTATATTATAAATATAAATTTTTTTAGTGTACACAATATAAAGAAAAATAATACTGTAACAAATTTATATATTTCTCAATGCATGAAATAGTTGATGAATCTTATACTTGTACTTTTGTTTATGAAAATTCATTTAATTTCAATAATTAAAAATATTTTTAATATAAATTTTAAACAAAATAAAATATATATGAAATTTTTGGTTAATATTTAATGAGAAAGATAAAATTAAATAAAATATACTACTATGAAAAATTGAACTCTTTTTTAATAATATAAAATAAAAAATAAAATATGACTTATTTATTAATATTAAAATTTAATATAACTCAATAATAATTTTCAAAACATAATTGAACTTCCTGATAATGTTTTCATTGTGATTTATGATTTTTTTTAATTTAATATAACTCAATAATAATTTTCAAAACATAATTGAACTTCCTGATAATGTTTTCATTGTGATTTATGATTTTTTTTAATACAATATCATAATTTTACTTAGATTAAAAATATTTATAAAATTGTTGTTCATATTAAATGAGAAGTAAAATTGGGATAAGATATACCATTATGGAAGAATGAACTTTTCAGGAACATTTTACAACAAATAGGATTTAGTTATCCATATTATGGCCAAGTTTGGGGACTTTAAAAAAAGTCAAAAAGCCAAAAAGTTACTCAAAAAGTTAAAAAGTTAACACTTATTTATTAATATTAAAATTTAATATAACTCAATAATAATTTTCAAAACATAATTGAACTTCCTGATAATGTTTTCATTGTGATTTATGATTTTTTTTAATACAATATCGTAATTTTACTTAGATTAAAAATATTTATAAAATTGTTGTTCATATTAAATGAGAAGTAAAATTGGGATAAGATACACCATTATGGAAGAATGAACTTTTCACGAACATTTTACAACAAATAGGATTTAGTTATCCATATTAAAACTTGATAGGACGCAATAGTAATCTTAAGAGCAAAATATGTAATTTTCCCTAAAAAGAACTGTGCAAAGCAAGAACACTAGAACGGGAAGAAACACGAACAGCATGGGATGTTAAAGCCTCACAAGGTAGAGGGTCTAGATACCAAAACCTTTTTCTTTTTATGCTAAAAAGAACCCCATTCAACATCAAATCAATGAACGACAGTGCATTTGAACAAATGCTGAACTCCGATGGAACAAATCCATATGTTAAAATAAATAAAATGCTGCATGCCATAGAGAGGAACAAAGAAAAAGATATATGCTCCAATTGCTATACAACTTGAAAACACAAATGTGTTTCACTCTAAAATGGCTTCCTTTCTTTTTTTCTTCTCTTTGTGCTCCCCTCTCTCTAGGTGGTGGTTCATTCCGTCAAGATAAGGAGTAAAAAAAAAAAACTGGGGGAAAAGATAATAAAGAAGCTCGGGAGTAGGAAATAGGGTACACACCATTTATTTCCAAATTTAAAAGATGAATATAGGGGAAAATGAATTTGAAGCAAAAAGGAAAGAAGAGAAGAGGTTTTAAAAAATTAGGAGTCTGGTTACAGAGAAAAAATGAAAAGATATAATGGGACTAACTCGATTCCACTTTTACATATTTGTACTTTGTACTCATCATTAAATGCCCCACATTTTCGAGGTAATGGATTCTCTATTTTCTTCTCTAGCTAAACCAATTTCGGAAAAGGAAATTTTTAAGGGCTGTTTGGTAACATTCACATTTTCATTTTTAAAGTTTTCAAAAATGAAGATGAAAAAGTCCAGAAAAAAAAATGATTTTTGAATTATTGTTTAAAAATCAAACAGCTATTTAAAATGGTTTCCTGAAAATGAAACCAAACCAAACGCTGTTGAAGAGTTAATCTTCAAATTAAGGACTATACACCTGACAATGCATACATAGAAACAGAATGTTCAATCATGCATGATTTTGAGGGGGAAAAGAAACCCTCTTCTTAAAAACATGATTCTGGCCCTCTTTGCTACCCCAAAAAAGGTAACTAGAATGAAGAGTATATTAAGGTTCACTGGAATGAAGAATATAATAAGGTTCACTAGAATGAAGAATATAATTTTGGTCGACATGAACTAAACACAAACTTGAGATGCATCAAGAAATCCATAAGAGAATACATTTGAGAGAGAGAGAATAATCGCCAGCAATTACACCAAATTATATAAAAATTATCAGTCAAGATAAAATCTGTCAAATGAGGATAAACAGGAAGTGAACTAAAAACAAACTTGAGATGCATCAAGAAATCCATCAGAGAATACATTTGAGAGAGAGAAAGAGAGAATAATCGCCATCAAAGTCAGAACAGGGAGTTCACCAGCCAGCAATTACACTAAATTATATAAAAATTATCGGTCAAGATAAAATCTGTCAAATGAGGACTAACTGGAGAATTCAGATATATTTGGCAACCCACATAATTAAAAAAGAACAAGAAAAGAATATTCAGACAAATGCAGCAAGGACATATGAGAACTGAGGAAATGAATAACTAAAAAGAATATCATCAACAGCCTCAGGAAATTAAAAAATGAGACTGTTTTAAGGGTATGACTGTAAGAGTGAGGCCAAATCCCATTGTAACCGAAACACACACAAACTACCATCAAAGTAAGTCCACCACATTTTCCATATAATATGAGAACTTCAATACAAACCAAAAAATAAAAAAGTCAAAAAAATCTGTTGAACAAATGAGATGAAAGCATACCTTGATGCAGAGCGAAGAGATGACTCAGAATGAGGCCGTGATGAAACAGACCTCGAACGAGATCTATATGGAGACCGATGAGAATATTTGGCCCTTGGAGACTTACTGCATGACACCTTAATCTTGGTCATCCGCACTAAAAATAAAACCATAACACAAGCTTAACTATCAATAAGAAATAAAGTAAACCTTCTGCTCCTGCTGCTATAGCTATAGCTACGACTGGGACTTCTGCTTCTTGAATAATATGGACTACGGCTGGGACTCCTTGAACCATACTCCATCACCTAGAATTGGTAAGTAGATAGTAAAGTGATGCATACACAACTTATATAAGGGAGAGAGAGAGAGAGAGAGTGAGAGAGAGAGAAGGGGAAAAACAGGCTGATTGCCAAAGCATTAGTGGATTTTTTTATGAGGCATTGTACAGTTGTTTTGACCACAAGATAGTTGTACATGGTTTTAGCAGATGGGTCTCTCAACACATCCGTCATGACATACCCGTATATAAGCCCGAGAAAATTGGTTACGGAACAGAGAATCATCAAGTTTCCTGATCTGCAGAGCGGTTTTCAGAAAATATGTTTATGTTTGTCAACCCCAAGATAGGGATAGGATACAATAACCATAACGAGCTAATATAAAAGTTCACAAATATTTTCAAGTATCATTAGATTCAGAGGAATAAATTTCACTTACCGCATATTTCATGTCATCAGAGTTTGTATAATCTACAATCCCTCTCATGCCTAAAAAATACAGTAACCATAAAAGTCAATTAACAGGTGGTTAGAACAAATGTGTATCTGGTTCATAACTACAACGTGCATATCCAAAAGCAATCAACGACAGTTTCTCAATCAACATACCATTCAGCTCACCAATAGACATATCTAGCTTATGATGAGCTCCATTATCTACAGACATGTACTCAAAACTTGGAACATATGTAAGCTAAAAGGAGCACGTTTTTAGAACATTTGCCTTACTTGTTAAGATATACAATACAAGTCACCTGATTCCAAAATTTGTGAGTATCCCTTTGCCCACCATGAAACCCGTTAGAACTGGGGCAAAATGAGACTTAACAAAACCCAGCCATGTGCATTTAACAACTGGGCATCAAATTTCACAATAGACAAACGTAAAACACATAAGAACAAGTTGGCACACAGAGAAGAATTCTTGGCATTTAGTGGTGCACATTGTAACACATGAAAGACATGACCACCCAACAAGTACGGACGCAAGCACGAGACACAACACAAGCACGCTGACATGACAGTTCCCAAAAATGTAAGACATGGATGATGTGTAGGCCAGCACTGTTAGAACTTTAAAACTGAATTTAAATATTTTTTATTTTATTGTGGTTTCAAGCTGTAAGTAAGGGGAAATTTAGGGCTTCTACTAGCGTATGGAAGAAATCGGGGTAAGGCTTAATGAATAAGAAGGAATATTGATTTTGGGGGCTGTTTTGGGTGCTGTGAACAGTGTTTGGGATGTGAAAGTGCTGAAATTTAAGAAAGAAAAACAAAGAAGAAGGTAGTTTCTAAGAATCACTCCTAAAGGCCTTAGGCATCATACCTAGCGTTTGGTTGCATCACACAATAAGTAAAAAAAGCTTCAAAAGCACTGATAATTCTCTAAAATATCAACTCTATTGAATTAAAAACATTACATGACTTTATATAGATCAACTAGGATACCGAAATAGAAAACTACTAAAATTTTGACCTTCAAAACACATCTAAGACCAAATAAGAAACATAAACAAAAACCAATTAAATAACTTGATCCACAAGGCGGCCCCTAGGCAACCCCTACAGTCCATGTCAGCAAATCTAAAACTCAACAAAACACCCGACCTAAAAATCATAAATAGCTTAAAATAATCATAAAATAAAACTAATTATACTAGAAACATGATTATGTAGGTTCCTATCGGCTTCTCTTTGAAATCTTGCCAATTTCCAAATATCATTGCTTCTTTGAATTTTATTTTCCTTGAGCCTCTTGTAGTCTGCATCAACAAAACTACTGCCTAAAGTCTAATAAAGGAGGAGAGTTTAATTCATATAAATCTACATTGTTTTATTTTAGCATTTGGATCACAAGTTATTTTGTTTAAACTTGTAATGTGTTTTGTATGTATTTAAGTGCATGCACGTGTATCGCCCAAGTGTCCGATGCATGTCCAAATATTAAAAAATAAAAATAAAATAAACAATAAGACACGCTTGTATGTATCCGATACACGTCATGAAGCGCACAACACAAACACATCACCTTCTTAGAAGTGTCCATGCTATTTAGACCATCGCTAAAATTATCATTAAGCTATGTCCTTTATTTAATGCAAAAAAATTATATATATGCGCTAAGAAGCATTAACACGAACATGCAAAACAACAAATATATCACAAGTTGATGCGATATTTTTCAAAAAATGTAAAATAAGCTCACAACACCACATGTATAAATGTTATAGAACCAATTCCAAATGTTAACAATTTTTATTGATCATTTACCCTATAAGAAACAAATGTTGCTAATTTTAGTTTCAAAATTGCCACATTATTTTCCAAACACATTACCTAACATCAATGTGCTGATGCACCTTCATTCAAACATGAATACAACATTCTGCTAAACATATACATGTTTTTAAGTCCCATTCTACTACTATTTGTTGTTGCCCGTTAAGGGCATTAATCTACACCTACATGATAAATGCACCTTTCTTTAAACATGTAATTGACCTCACTAAACATAAGTAATTGCCCTGTGTAGCATCAAAGAACCATTTAAAATTGTCTCTTGGAGTAAAGGCACACATCCATCATAACATCAACAAATGGACACACGTAATTCAACTTACCATCACGATCACGAAAAACTTGAGAGAAGCAGACATCCCCAGCTCGACGCATGTGATCCTAGAGAACAATAATGTATTATAGAACCCATCCTATTAGCAAAGACAACAGGTGGCTGTGCATATATGTGGCTTTTTTTTGGGGGATGGGTGTTTAAAAAGCTACCTCCAACAGACAAGTGGAGAGAATTTATGCTCACCTTCAGGTCTTGCCATGAAGCAGAAGAAGGTAATCCAGTGACCAAAACTGTTAGGCAAAGCAATACAATTAATGTCTAATTGCAGCAATACAATTAGAGAGAGAGAGAGAGAGTTGGGGGAGGGGGGGGGGGGGGGGGGGGGAGTATGAACCACGATAGTCAGAACGCCTAGAAACTCCACCACGACTACTACCACCACTATAGCTACTGTAGCGATCAACTGATGACGATCCTCGCCCGCCATGTGCAAGTTCAACCTATGTATACACAAATAAAACACAAGGTAAGATATTGAACAACAGAGCAACACCAATGTGATAAAAGTGACACAATTGCAAGGTATTAGTAATTTAAAACTAAGATGGATGACTTACTCTTAATCGATTTCCATCAAAATTATAGCCATCACGGCCGCGAATGGCATCTTCAGCATCGCGATAATCTTCAAACTGAAATATATATAACCAAATAAAATTTGAGAGAAATGACCCCCCCCCCCCCAAAAAAAAAAAAAAAAAAAAAAAAAAAAAAACAGAGTGGAGAAGAATGTGACTGAATAATAATCAAACCACTTGTTCAGTTCTGAAAGAAACATTTGTAAATGTCAAAAGCTATCATTATCTACAGAAAACATGACACCATGACTTAATATCAACATCCTAGAGTAATTCTAGATATGTTTTAAAATTTGAACTCACCTCCACAAAGGCATAACCAGGAGGTCTTGGAGGGATTTTCAGATCAATATCAACAATGCGCCCGTACTGCAATGAAACAACCAACAACTATTAAAGTTAATAAACACTTGATAAGGTATAATAATTTCTTAAGGATGCCAATCTACATGGTCCAACGAGTGTGTTAGAAAGAATGAAGTCCTAGCTACATTCAAACTGAACCACTGTCACTGGATGAGCAAACCTTATGCTACAAAATACCATCCCAAAGCTTTTGACATGCTAATAGGGTCAATTGGAACAAGTGAATTATTTTTATTATTAAAAAAATAATAACTTTCAAAAAAATTCCCAAATCAGGCACAAAAAATGGTTTATAGTAAAGAGAAAAAAGAGGCTAAAAAAATAAAGGGTAAACTACCAATAGATCATAATACTTGGACTTAATTCCCATAAAAAAATGTTTTATAGTAAAGAGAAAAAAGAGGCTAATAAAATAAAGGATAAACTACTAATAGGTCCTAATATTTGAACTTAATTCCCATAAAGTCTTGTTGAAAATAACTACTAGTAAAATCGTCACTAAAAATCATTTTTTGTGACGATTTTTTGCGTATGTCGCTAAAAATTAACAGTTAGTTACTTTTTTTTGTCACGATTTTTATAAATTGTAGCTAAAACTAGTAATTATACTTTCTGTGATGAATTTTTCAAACTGTCGCTGAAAGTTGAAAATTAGTGACTTTTTTGTGACTTTTTTTAAACTAGTGACATTTTTTTTGACAATTTTCAAACTGTCACTGAAAATTAACAATTAGTGACGTTTTTTAATAGTGTTTGATGAAAAATGCCGTTAATTCTTACAGAACCTATTAAACAATAAGTCCAACTATTAAGACCTACACGTAAGTCTCCCTAAAATAAACTTCACATAACGCATTAAGTTATCAAAAGTGTACCAAGGCCCCCACCCCTTTTGGGATATGCTTTACTTTCAAATAACGCCTCATACTTTCAGACTTTAAATTCTATTCATACTTAGTGTTGTGACTTGTCTTTTGCTAAATTTAGTAAAAAGCAAAAACAAATCCAAAAACAAACATAATATATATATATATAACGAAACTTGTGAGTATAAAAGCTAGTTACTTTGTCTATCATTAATACCAAATAGTCAAAAAATGTCTAATAAGGTAAAACCTCATTGAAAATAGCAAAGTGTTATCTTAAATAGCAAAGTGTTATCTTAAATATGGATGGCATGTGTGTAGGCATGCAAATTTTTAGCAAATTACAAATTGCCACATATTTTAAAAGACCTACAAATATGACCCTATTATTAGCAAAACAAGTGCTGTGACATGTGTAATAGGTCTCAATTACATATTACATGAATGGCCGAACCACAAGTAGCCACATGTCAAAATAATGCAGTTTTCAAGATAATAAGTCTTGGATGAATTAAAATAAGCCACTTGGCCCATGGGACCTGTAGGAGGAGATAAATATTTCCTTCAATCAAATTGGGCTATGTCTTCAAATAAATATTGATTTTTAACTCTTCAAAATAAATAAACAAAGGGACATGAAACAGACCGTTGGAGTCAAAATCGAGTCAGGTTAGTTGGATTTTGCGGGTGATTCATTCCCATGAACAGCCCTAGTACAATGTGTATTTAGGCCTATCAATGTTCATGCTTACGATTGTTTGGCTTTAGTCGTATGACCTTTACATTTTTAAACCAATTACAACTTGAGTCAACAAAGTGTTGTGCCAACTAGTTGTTCAGCCAAATGAAACATATCTCACCCTCTATTGTATAGTTCTATGACTTCAATTAAAGACACGCACCGCCATGTTTTTCCTCACTAACTCAATCGACATTAGTTTTGGTCTTCCCTTCTTTCAGCAGTCACAATGAGGCTTGTCTTTCTTCCTTATTCAAGTAGATAGTCTTCATTCCTTGTAGGTAAACTATTTTACTTAGTTTTCTGTTATTTTACTCCTTGCAAATGTGACCACCTCTAATTTTAACTTCCTCGTCTAGCCACTTATCAGTCAAGTGCGATCTTGAACAACTTCTATTTCTTTGGTCGCCAAAGAAGTACTTGATGATCAAGCTTTATTTATTTATTGACTACTTTTTGTAAGTGAATATATAAGATCTTCAAATGTCTTTAAAAAATAAGATGAAACTTACAAATGTTAATTGTGTGAGCTCTAAATAAGAAAGTACTTCCATACACTTTGTTATCATTAGGGCATGAAGTAGAAAACCAAAATAACCTATTGGGAGGAGGATAATTAGCAGGGAAGCAATGCTTTCTAATTAAGATGCTTGGGACTTGGAAGATGATGCTAACACTATATGGAACTCGATGGCCAATTGTATAAGGAGAATCTCAAGGGAAGTGTTTGGAGAGTCGAAAGGAACGGGACCTAGCTCTAAGAAAACTTGGTGGTGGAAGGAAGAGGTTCAAGCGGCAGTTAAGGCAAAAAAAGAGTGTTTTAAAAAGTGGCAGAAGGATAGAACTGAGGAAAACCTTAAAAGCTATAGATTGGCTAATAAGAAGGTTAAGAAAGTAGTGAAATAAGCTAAGTTGAAAATTTATAATGACTTGTACACTAGATTAGATAGTAAGGAGGGAGAGAAAAGGGTGTACAAACTTGCTAAGATACGAGAGAGGAAAACAAAAGATTTTAATCAAATTAAGTGCATCAAGACTGAGGATTCTAAGGTATTGGTGAAAGCTAAAGAGATTAAGGAAAGATGGAAGAACTATTTTGAGAAATTATTAAATAAGGAACATGGAGATACGTCAATAGGGGAAGAAATAGCTAGTAATACGATAAACCAATACTACAGGTTCTATCGCAGGATTAGGAACTTTGAAGTGGAGATTGCACTTAAGAAGATGAAATCAAATAAGGCTTTAGGACCCGATGATATCCCTTTGAAAGCTTGGAAGTGTTTGGGTAAAAAAGAGGTTGCCTGGTTGATCAGGTTGTTTAGCAAAATTTTGTTGACTAGAAACATGCCAGATAAGTGGAGGAAGAATATTTTAGTGTCAATCTATAAGAATAAAGGAGATGTCCAAAATTGCAACAACTATAGAGGAATCAAACTAATGTGTCATATAATGAAAGTGTGGGAGAGGGTGATGGAACTCCGATTGCGAGATATAATACAGGTGTCAGAGAATCAATTTTGATTTATGCCTGACAGGTCAACAATGAAAGCGATTTATCTGTTGAGGAGAGTAATAGAAAAATATAGAGAAAAGAAAAGATGCATTCATATGGTGTTCATCGACCTTGAAAAAGCATATGATAGAATATCTTGGGATATAATATGGTGGGTGTTAGAGAAGAAAGGAGTGACAAAAGGTTACATTAATGTGATTAAGAACATGTATGAAGGGGTAATGATCACTATTAGATCGCCTGCTGGAGAGACAAATGAATTTCCTATCACTGTAGGGTTACACCAAGGATCTATCTTAGGCCTTATCTTTTTGCATTAGTTATGGATGAGTTGACGAGAAATATTCAGGATGACGTGCCATAGTATATACTTTTTGCAGATGATATTGTGTTAGTGGACGGAAATAGAGAAAGAATTAACACAAAGTTAGAGATTTGGAGAAAAGCACTTAAATTTGAAGGATTCCGGATAAGCAGAACTAAGACAGAGTACATGGAGTGTAAATTTAGTAACAGTAACAATGAAAGCCGAGGAAAAGCGAAGATTGAGAACTAAGAACTGCCAAAAAGTGAACATTTTCATTATTTAGGGTCGATTGTCACAACGGCGGGGGAGATTGATGCAGATGTGACCCATAGGATTAAGGCGGGATGGCTTAAGTGAAAAAGTGCGTCTGGGATACTGTGCGATAAACGAATACCCACTAGACTAAAAGGTAAGTTCTATAGAACGACTATTAGACCAGCAATGTTATATGGGACGGAGTGTTGAACAACCAAGAAACAACATGTAGATAAGATGAGTGTTGCTGAGATGAGGATACTAAGGTGGATGTGTGGCAAAACTAGACAAGACAGAATTAGGAATGAGTCTATCCAGGAATGGGTTGGAGTGTCACCGATAAAAGATAAGTTAAGAGAGAATCGATTAAGATGGTTTGGTCATATTCAACGGAGACCAATAGAGACAGTAGTGAAGAGATGCGATGTAGTGACGGTAGCTGAAAGTGGTAGGGGACCGGGTAGGCCTAAATTAATATTGGCTAGCGTTGTAAATAGAGATATGGATCTACTTAATTTGACTAACGAAATGTCATTTGATAGAGCCGCGTGAAGAAGAAGGATTCATGTAGCCGACCCTATTTGATGGGACTTAAGGCTTGGTTTGATTTGGTTTAAGTGTTTCAACATAAGCCATGCCAAAAAATAAAATAAAACAAAATAAGGATATCAACTACGAATTGTTATAAAATAAAACCACAACCAAGGTTGAAGAATCAAAAAGATTGCTAGCAAAAACTAAACTTAGATATGACCAATTGCACCATTTTTTTGATTGGTTAATTATGCAGTATGACAAATTGATATAAAAAGCTCTTTAAAAAATGGGTAAATTACACTAACCTCCCTTGAGGTTTGTAGAAAATACAAGAAGCCCACAGTTTTAACATAATTACATTGACATCCCTTTTAGTAAAATTAAAAAGACCAAAACTAGTGCAGATGAGATGACGACACAAAGATACACAAGATAAAATATACATTTCAACGTCAAAGAGATGACAACATCATTTTTTCATTCATAAGACTAACAACATGCTGATAAAAATGAGGGCAAGTATTAAATGAATTAAAACCTTAAAACAACTGGTGTAATTATGCCAAACTTGTGAGTTTTACAGTATTTTCTCCAAACCTCAAGCGAAGTCAATGTAATTTAACCTAAAAAAAAAATGTAACTACATAGATGGAATTTGATTCCGTTATAAAGGGATAGATGCAGCATTCAAGTACTGGTCGTCAGATCATGTGTGTATGTGGATTGCATGTTCATGCATGTGTGTGTGAAAAAACAAAAAAACCTACACTAGATCTCATTCAAAGAACACCTAATTACAATTTTTTATTATTTTTTTCTTTTTTCCCTAATTTTTTCTATGCTAACCCAGTGGCAACAAGGACAACGCACATCAACAAGTGATGGATTTTACTCGTAGCATATAATATAATGAAAACATGTGAAACAGTGCAAGAAGTTTGCTATTAACAGTATAGAGTAAAAAAATTTAAAAAGAAAGGAAGAAACAAGAAATATAACCGAACCTTGTAAAATAGATCCTCTACTTCTCTCTCACGAATATCACCAGGAAGATTGCCAACATAAAGAGTTCGGCTAGCACGGCTGCTCATTTTTTTCTGAAACCATCACAAAATTTGGGTAAGTTAATACAAAATTGGTTTTGAAGGTAAACTACATCAACAGCCTGTATAAAGAAGTAATATAGATAGCTATGCAGAAAATAAAATATGCTTAAAATAGTAAATATTTTTAGGGCAAACTTCACTTTACCCCCTATGGTTTGGCCATGTGCAATTTACCTCTCTAAAGTTTGGAAATAACCGCATAACCGCCTTGTGGTTTGTGATTGAAGTGCCCCGTTAAACATTCTGTCCAATTTACCAGCAAGTGTGAAACACGTGGCAGATATAAAGGGGCTATATACTCATTTTCAAATTTCAAAAGGGTAAATCGCAAATGGAATAATGCACAGGGGGTTAAAGTGCACTTAGTCTTCCAAACAAATGACGAAAATATCAATAGTTCAAACAATAAAGTTACTTATATACAGGGGCATTTTAGTCTTTTCATTAAATCGTTAACGGGTTTAATAATGCACTTCAGTTCACAAACCACAAAGGGGTTATGTGGTCATTTCCAAATGTTAGAAGGGTAAACCGCACATGGCCCAAATCAGGTAAAGTGAAGTTTGCTCATTTTTTTACTTAGAAATTCACAATAATATTTTTTTCAATTAAAAAGTCATGGTAAATGAAAATATTAGGGGAATGGGAAGACTTAAACTAACATCAAATGCATTAATAAAAAATTATATGAATTTTTTTAATTAACTAAGCATATAACCCTTGACATAATGGAATGGTAGGAAAATAATTCATTAGGATTCTTGTAGAAACAACTACATTTGATTAGAACAGAACGTAGTTTGGCATGGTTTATAAACTCATAAAACACAAGAATTAAACTGCATAAAACACAGCATCAAAACTGCCATAAAAGTATTTACTTTAAAGTAAACCCTATATTTGGCTTAAAGAAGACAATTTAACATATATTGACAAAACAAAATCTACCTAAATGCATAGACATAAACTACCGTAAAATGTCACCTAAACGTAGAAAATAAAATATGCTCAAAAAAATTAATTATTGATAAATTAGAAATTCACTATTATTATGCTGCTTACAATAATTAGCATGCATATAAGTCGACAAAAAATTCCATAATTAGTTAGGATTAATTACACTTTACCCCCTTGTGGATTTACCTGAAAACACATTACCTCCTTGAACTTTAAAAATGTAACCTTAACCTCCCTGTGATCTGCGGTAAACTGTGAGGCTCAACTATTAACGAATTTTACAAAATGTCTATATTGCCCTTATTTTTTCTCCAATTTTCTTGTCTAAGCCACAATCGCTAGAACTTCTCTTCCTCTCTAGAAATTATACAACATCACAAACCCTTTCCAAACTCCCGTCATACCCAAATCCAAATCCATTGCAAATAACACGTCCCAAACCCAAACACATCTTCTTTCCTCCTAAAAACAAGTCCATATAGATACTAATGGTGTTTCCTAAAACTTTTGCAAGACGTAACATTTTGAATTTGATGATTTTCGATTTCAATATATGGCTTAAAATCTAATAAACCAAAGAAACATTTTCAATTCCTAACTATACAAATATGAACAACGGTTGCATTGAAGTTGCTCCTGTGCATTTAGTTAACGTCTCAAAGAAAAGAAAAGAAAATCTTTTATTTTTCTCTTAGTTTTTATCTCCAGATCATTGTTAAAAAGCAGGTTATCATTACGTGTGTGCGATGATACATGTGGATTGACAGGTATTGGCTCCTTTGGAGTACTTGATTGAGAAAGTTGGGGCTTGTGTGTGTGTGTAATGATAAGGAGAAAAGGTGGCTTTAGAAATGGTGGGCTTGGGTTGTTGGAGAAAGACAAGGAGATGAAAGGGGTAGATGGAGGGTGACCTGTGCTGCAGTGAAGCCATGAAGGGAAGGAGGTGGACGGATGAGGAGAAGAAAAAAGAAGATAAAGAAAAGGGAAAGGGGGCAAAAGCGCCACTTATTCAATTATGTCTTGCTACATGCGCTTAATTTGCTGTTAATGTTACTTTTGCACTTTAATTCGGAATACAAGGAGGTTATATGTATATTTTAGGACCATAAGGAGGTAATGTATTTTCAAGCTAAGCCACGGCATCTCCAGCAATGCTACGTAAAATAGCTATTCAAAATTCACTTTTTCTATTTTACCTATCCACTTTTTCAATACACATTCCAACAATACTCTGTACATTAACTACCTTTTTTAACTATTTTTTTCTTTATAAACATAATTATATTTTTCAACCAATCATTTTTTTTTGGGGGAAAAATACTATATTTTTTTTATGGTCATATTTTTTTGCAAGAGCCATTAATTTTTCATATATATATATATGGAAGTAAGGCCAAGTTTGGCAACCTAAAAATAATCCATTTTTTTATCTTTTTTCCATCACATCACCTCTCTACTTTTCTGCACATCTTTTCGTAAAAAGACAAAAAGTCTCCTTATTTAGGTCATCCCAAACAACCCTTAATACTCCATTTGTCATTTTGTGTATTACATTTTTCTTATCAGGCACATAGTGGTTGAATATGAGTAAATCTCAAGTAAGACCTATTATATTAATGATTATGAATATATCATCATATAGTAAGTAAAATATAATAGAAAATATGATCAATCTAAAATTATTATTAGTTTTTAAATCTCAGAATCAAATATTTTGTAGTGTGAGGTTATGGATAAATAAAAAATTTTGCAATAGCATAGCATAGCATAGATTAGATATAAAAGAATATATATATATATATATTAAATGTTAGCTTGATCAACAATGAATTCACTGCAAGTAAAATAATAATAAATAAATAAATAAATAAATAAAAAGCTCCGCATTAACCCAATTAGTTATGAGGACAAACTCTCATACATGAGGAATAAACCAAACACAAGTGTACAGAACAAGGAAAAAGATCATTATTTGCAGCGTGTTTTTTTTTTTTCTAATGAATGCAAAAACCCTAAACCCATTTTTCATAAATGTAAAGCTTAAAAGGAAAGACGAATACACAATCCAGGAGTAAAGATCAGTTATAAAAACAAAGAAATTCAACGAATCAATAAGTCTAATCAACAAGCACTCAAACAAAAAAACAAAAAAGGAGGGATTCTATGTATGAACAATTTAAGAGAAACGAAGAAACAAATAGTAGGTTTGATTTTGATTAAAAAAATTGTTAGGTTTGATGATTTGATTGAGGAGATAATGAGGATATACCTGATAGAGAAGGGAGTGAACGAAGACGCCCAGAAGTGACGAACAGAGAGGAGGTTAGAGGAGGAGGTTCGAGAGAAAGTCGTAACGGGAGTTGGATTCTGTACGTCTCATCCCTATGTAAAGTTTAAGGGGCAGGTATATGACCTTAAAAACAAAAAAAATAAATAAATAAAATTAGGGGAAATAACAAAAAAAAATTATGAAATTTTTTATTAACATTAATGATAAAAATTTTAAAATTTTCAATGTATTTGTAATATTTTTTTTAAGAAAAAAAAAAAAAAAAAAAACACAAGACTTCGTTTGATTTAATTTTGAAATGTAATTTCAGAAAAGGGTTTGTAAAATTTGAAAAGTTGTTTGGTATATATTTTAAAAATAATTTTGAGATGATTTTTTTTTTTTTGGGGTAGTTTAATAGATGAGTGTAAGAGAAAATTAATTGATTGATGTGTAAAATATAAAAAAAATGATAAAGAAGAGATGACATAAAAAAATGTAATTGATTAATGTATACAAAAAAAAAAAAAAAAGGGGGTTAGAGGAGAGGGAAAAAAAAAAATTGTAAACCAAACATATTTTTCAATCTAAAAGTTGATTTAAAAACTAAACCAAACACTGTCTTAGTAAAATATGGGATGTAACTCTTTGTGGCCTTATTTGGTGCAATTTATTAGAAATTAAAAGTTGGTAATCATAAATACATCAACTTTTAGATTATCAACTTTTTTTTTTTAACTTGTTTAAATTAATTATGCCTAATAAGTTATAAGCAGAAAATGTATCAAACAATCAAATACAAACTCTCAAATTAAAATAAGTAATAATTATCTCTTTTAAATTGTAATAAGCACCCGTTGTTGAAGTAGGCGCATACATTCATTGAACTAGGCTAACACTACATAATAACAATTTTTGTGTTTGCCCAAGCCCGTTTAACCCTAACATTTGGCCTCTATATCTGCTCAAGTCCAATCAAAAAATAATTATAAATTTCAAACTCACCCATAAGGCTAATGTCAAAAAATAAAATATTTTATAATTAAATTAAATTAAATCACACATTATATATTTTTAAATAAATAAATTGATATCATTATAAATTGAAAGATTTTATGTATAAATTAAAGAATTTTTTAAATAAATTCAATCAAATATCATCACAAATGTGAATTTCAATAAAATCAATAAATATAAGTCTAACTCCTTATAAAAAATATATTATTATTAATTAATTTAATAACGGATCAAACTGAGTTAAAAGTATAAATCTCAAACCTAACATATTAATATATTAGGCTGAAAATATTGATCTAACCAACTCTATGAACTGTAACAATATTTTAAAATTCTAAAAAAATAAGACGAGACATGCCAACCGCCGATGCACACCACATATTGAAGTGCATCTCTTTAGGCTCTAATGCTGTGTTCGGTTGGGAGATTAAGAGATGGATTTAAAAATAAAAAGAAAAAAAATGTATGAAATTAGATGAAACGTTGATACATTTTATTTTCATTTCACATGCCTTTTTTCTTTTTCTTTTCAAATCCTCTAACTAAATATAGCGTAAATGTAAATAGCACACAAAGTGCAAATGAAAGAAACATATGTGACTAAAGAGGAACAAAAATTTGTGATCACTAATTTATTAGTTAGATAAAAAAAAAGAAAAAGGATATTATCATTTTTTAATTAAAATTTGTGATCACTAATTTATTAATTTCGAATATATTTATTCATCATCTATATTTATTTCAAGCATTTTTTTTTTAAAAAAAAGTATAATTTATATATTTATTTATTTTTATTATTATTTTTTTTATATCATCCGGGTAGGACTTATTTTGGGTCTCACGGGTCAAATAACTCGATTATGGAATAAAATCATACCATACAATATAACAAAATTATAATTTAATAGAAATTTAATTAAAAAAGTTTTATATTAATAATAAATTTTATAAATCTTAATGATTAAAATCTTAATTTTTTTATAAAAATTATTTTCCGAGACACCAAAAATGAGGAGAGACAAAAACGAACCCCGGGTGTACTTCTTGATGTCTTTCTTTGTGTTCTCATTTTTTCTCTCTCCAAGCAAATGCCCAAATTTTCATTCCGGGTGGACATTATTTTAGTGCTTGCATTAGGTAATAAATTATCTATATAATTTAAATATTTCGGTTTAATTTCAACTAAATTCGTAGTTATAAAATCATGAATCGTGCCGTGAGATAAGGTTCAACTATTTCTTTTTTTAGATTCATGATTTGTTTATTTTAAAAATAAAAACTGAACTATGTATTAAAAAAATAAATCAAACCGTACAATTTAATTTAAATCAAATGAATTTATAATTTTTTCAATTTTCATGCACGTGTTAAAATTTATTTAGTGCTCTTGAACAATCACATATCAATACTCTTCACCCACACAATAAAACTTGTTTTTTATTATTACACAATTATTTAATATAAAATCATAAATTATTTCTTATTTTGACCATTAAAATACACTCAACACGCCACGAGCCCAAATAATTTATTTATTTATTTATTTTTTGGTTAAAAATCCGTGCGCCCACAGTTTTCCCTTTCTTCAACGCGGTCCAAATTTCGTATAAAGTGCCCCACCCAACCAGCCTGTACCCACCTTCATTCATCCCTTTCTCTAGATTCTCTCCCTCTTCAGCATCAGAAAGATGGCGGATTCGAACGCCAAGACTTCAATTGAATCCTTCAGAAAATGGGTTGTCGACCACAAGCTTCGAGCAGTTGGTAATCTCTTTCATATCCTTGCTTTCTTTGCGTATGGAATATGAATGTATAGTTATTAGGCATATGTATTCGATTTGAGGGCGTTGATTTGGATCTTCTTTGCATTTCCTTGTGTGTAAAAAAAAAAAAAAGGGTGGTGTTTATGGCTGAGCGGTATTACGGGTTCGATCGCCTACAATTGGTCTCAACCCGCCATGAAAACCAGTGTCAAGCTCATTCATGCCAGGTACTCACTCCTCTCACTTTGTATTTCAAATTTTTTTTTTTTAAACTTCGATCCCTTTTTAATGTGATTTATTTAGTATTATATATGTTTATTTTTATTTTTATTTTTATTTTTTCTGTTTTTGAATCGCAATTAATTTGGGTATTTGTTGAATAAAATGGTTTTCTGCTTTTTAAAATGATTTAAATTTCAGTTAACTCTCATTCACTTATAGAATTTATTCATGCCAGGGTTTGGTTCAAGGGATTTCACTTATTGGAATAAAAATTGTATTTTGGTTACATATTTTGAACCTTGAACTTCGGAAGTCAATTTGTGTTTTGTTTGAATGGAGTTTTGATTATTTGATATACATGGTTCTAATCAAGCTTTAATCAATTTCATGGTTTTTTTTTTTTTTTTTTCAATCAGTAGGAGTTCATTTACAAAATATTATGATTCATGAGAAATAAATTTACAAGAAGCATATAAAAAAAACTTTAAAAAAATGATAATAACCTTATAGTCATCCACCCCAAGTGAGTTAAATTGAAGACCAAGGTTGTAATATTATACCACCAACTGAATGTCACTGAGCCACATGGGTATCAACATCAATGACAAATGATATGAACTTTGATTTTTGAGTATTTTGATTGTTTCTTATTTTCCCAAAGATTTGGGATATTGGACGGATAGATTAATTGATTGGTGTGGTGTTTGTGTGCGCTTCATTGTGGTTGAGCATAAATATTTGTGGATCAAATTTTAGAATGTTTTGTTCTTTCTTTTGATTCCCTTCCCCTCTCCATTGCTTCATTCTCACACCGTATTTTTTTAATTATTATCACTTGGAATTAACAACCGACGCACATGAAGGGCCAAATATGTCCAAATTCTCACACATGAACTTGTGAATGTGTCTCCCCGTCTGCTTATGTGAGTTTGACCCGCCTTTGACTCTGCTTGCTTTTGCTTTTGACTCCCTATGAGCCTACAATTTCATCAAAGTCTATGTCTTTCTTCTGACCAAACCTTTTACCACTAACCCGGCTTTGTATCAATATATAGAAATTTATAGGAATAGCATATGGTAATATCAATTTTCTCCATTGTCCTTCGCACAACACAAGGATTCAATATTATATCAAGTGATGTACCATGCTCACTCACTCATGTAAAAGAATGGGCAAATGATAAAACAATGTGCACTGGTGCAAATGTGTCTGGAAGTGTTCTTGCACGATATATCATTCTATTCTCCTTTTTGCTCCCATTGCTACTGCCTTGAATACATATATATATATTCACCTGCACTCTCTTCTTCCACCTTGTTCTGTTGTTAGCTCGTTCATTCCTTGCTAACTTTTTTGCCTATTGATTTGAATTCAGGTTGCACGCACAAGCTCTTACACTTGCTGCATTAGCCGGAGCTGCTGTAGTTGAGTACTATGACCACAAATCGGGAGAAAAAGCAGAACGCTATGCAAAAGTCCTCCAAATCAATCCCTACTCACACAAGGATTAAAAAATTTTTGGCTTAAAATCAATCGTGGATAGTGCATTTATTTTTGTTAATGCAATATTTTATACTTCATATTACCCAGGTTGGTATGAATGTAATCTGAATTTCTGGTAGCTGAGAAGTTACCAGGCAGGCAAATTTTGTATTTGATTACAGAATTAACAGACATAAATTTTGTATCCAAGTACATAAAATAATGGCCTGAGCAATTGAGTGATAATGTTTTCTTTTTGGAAAAAGATTGGGAGCTCTATGGTACTATTTGGTACAGTTTATTGTAAGTTAAAAGGTGATAATAAAAAAGTAGAAACTAAAAGTATCTCTTTTTTAGTTTCTAAATAATTAATTTTTCTCAGCTTATTTAAATTATTTTTGCCTAACAATAATGTTTGAGAGCTCTAATAAAACTCTAATGATGTGGAGAGTATTTATGTGAAGGTGAGGTTCACACTCCTCTCTCTATCTCTCTCTACGCTCTCTTTTTTCTATCTCACTAGAGCTTCATGAGGTTCACACTCCTCTCTCTATCTCTCTCTACGCTCTCTTTTTTCTATCTCACTAGAGCTTCATTTAGTTAGAGCTATGTATTATTACTTTTAGTTAGAGCTATGTATCATTACTCTATGTGATGTTTGTATCTTATTTATTTATTTTTTTCTTTGTCCTCAAATTAGAGTTTTAAATTTAGAACTTTATATTATTTCCCTTTCTGTTTTTTGTATCATTACTCTATGTGATGTTTGTATCTTATTTATTTATTTTTTTCTTTGTCCTCAAATTAGAGTTCTAAATTTAGAGCTTTATATTATTTCCCTTTCTGTTTTTTGTATCATTACTCTATGTGATGTTTGTATCTTATTTATTTATTTTTTTCTTTGTCCTCAAATTAGAGTTCTAAATTTAGAGCTTTATATTATTTTCCTTTCTTTTTTTTGTTTGTTTCACCGATTGTTTGAGCAGAAAATATTTTTTTTTTTCTTTCTTTTCGTCTTTTGATAGATTAGGGGGTCACTAATATAGAGAGGGGAGGCAAGATTCAAACTCTTTACACTTTTGCTTCCCTTTTTTTTTGACATCTTTTTTTTGTTTATTTAATTTTTTTGGGGCCAATGGTGATGCCCATAGACAACAAATAGGTTAAGTGACATATGTACACAGGCAATATGAAATTAATTGTGTACAAAATTGGCTAATTTGTGCTCAAAACCTGTTAGTTGAACAAGTCATACGTTGTCTGGTTCATTGAAATAAGAAATAATAGAACAGAATAAGAAGGAATAGAACATAATGGTCATTTCTTACGAAATGACCATTCCTTTAGAATATAAATGATTCCATTTATAAAGTATTTTTTATTATTTTTTTTAATCAACTAAATATAAAATAGATATTTTGATAGAATAATTATTTTATTTTAGTGAACCAAAAGTCCACATTGGCGTCAGCAAGAGGATGAGAGAGAGAAGGGAAGACAGACAAAAGTTTTTAGGGTTTGGATTGAGTTTAGAACAGAGAGGTGAGAGAGCCATAGCTTTATATATATGAGGGCAGCTTAGTCATTTTACAGAGATTTGTCCTTATTAACATAGTAAATTGGTGACTGGACCTTTAAACAAAGAAAATTCAAAGTTAAAATTTTCAACCGAACAACCTTTAGAATACTCGGTTAATAAAATTTTGTCTTTTAAGATACATATTTTTGTCCGTATTAAAAATGTTAACCTTCTATTGGAAAAACATAAGCATTGGGGAATTAACACATTAGTAGTACATTTTAAAAATATTTACAGGCTGGTGGAAAAATTTATGACTTTGATCATTAAAATTTGTAAAGTTTACCATTAATTTGAATTTTTTTCCCCAAATATATACTGATTTGTTATTTACCCATATACGATCAGGGTGGTGGTTAAAGCTGTTTTTGGATAATAGATTTGGATAAGGATTTGTAAAAGCAAAAAGAAATGTTAGTGAAATGTGAATAAAATATAACTACATTTCACCTATATCTTTTCCCATACTCTTTCCAAGATTCTTAAATATGTATTTTGGGTTTCAAAATGATGTTATTGTTGTTGATAGTTAATATTTGAACCATTGGGTTAATATTGAGAGACGGGAAGGAAGCCCTAATTTATATATAAATTAATTGGTATAATTAATTTGTGAAAGTTACGAATTTGTGAAATTGAGTTGATTATAATGATAGTGGTTCATTATAAGATGGAATAATGGAGTCGGATTAATAAATCATTCATTTTTGAAAATGTGGAGATTTTATCCGTTGGTGCTTTTATTATCTGTTTAGAAATAATTGCTTTGGGCTACCGGTGGAGGGTAGTCATGATTGTTGTAGACAATGCATGATGATTAGGCAAACTAAAACTAATCAATTGGATGTGTCATAGAGTATGACGGTTGACAGAATACATTAACTGTATGTATTGATTGATTATGTATATGACCTATGTGTATATACGTTGTGTGTATGGGAGGAGATAGGGGATGTACTCCACGGTTTAGGGGAAGATAGGGGATGGACCTCTAAACCGAATATTGTTTGGGAGGAGATAGGGGATGGACTCCGCTAATAAAGCTCATATGCTTATTAGTTAATGTGTTGATATAGCTCATATGCTTATCTATGGAAGTGTTAATATAGCTCATATGCTTATCTTTTGAAGTGTGGATACAGCTTGTATGCTTATCTGTTGAGATGTTGATATAGCTTATATGCTTATCTATCGAAGTGTTGATATAGCTAGTATGCTTATCTATTGTGAAATGGGAAATGTTTAAATATGAGTCACTATCTCATGTAAATCGTTAGCCAGGTTCTGAGCCGTTGTTGTGAATTGTGAATTTGATAAGAAATGGAAAATGAAATGAAACGTGGACACGGTGGTCATGTAATGAAAGTGGTGTATGAATTGGTTTATGTGAGTCAAACATTTATCAATTGCTAATGTCTTAGTTACTGCTCATATTGTGTTTAGCATATCTCTACTGGAAGTTGGCTCACCTTATATGGGACATCATTTTCAGGTATAGGTAGCATGCCGCCTCCAAGGACATAGCTTGGATGGTTATGGGAGTTGAAGACTCTTTTTTGATTATTTTGTTTGTATTACATGTATATCAAGCCAAGGGCTTATTTTGTATAGAGTTAGTATTCTTCTTTTGTAACCAAGTGTTGACTTGGAAAGCTGTAAGCCCGTAGGGCATTTGCTTTTGTTGTTAACATATAATATTGTTGTAAGAACTACTCTGATGAATAGAAAGGTGTTGATTTCTCTTATATCATTGCATGTCTAAAATGATGGGTTTATGTATTATTTTGAGGGCGTTACAACTTGGTATCAGAGCGTACCAGGTTTGAATACTTTGGGTACATGGGAAGTGATTAGTATCACAATGGGTTTGTCTCACTTGTTAGAGACTTGTGTGTACTGTTATGTGCTTATGTGATAACATGTTTATATGACTACTTGGGCTTGGGATTTAGTTTCTAGGATGTTGATTGGATCGTTGGGTTTCTATGAGTCTTGTTGGAAAAGCACCTGATCAATGCTGTTTCTAACCGGGACTCTAGTAACGCCTCAGGACTATCATTATCCGGAAATGAAATTCGTAAGTGCTTATGTGTTTATGTGCTTACGTGGAATGAATTACAGTTGTCCATGTAGTAGGACACGAGTGTTTTAGTTTTGGCACATTTTGAATGTGCTAATGTTCTTGTCACCTTTATTAGGATGTCAGGACGAGTACGAGGATATGGAGGGAGACGTGGTAGGCAGGAGATGCCTTTATCGGATGATATTCTGGCGCAGCATGAGGGGGTTGGCTAAGCCAATGTGGCCGAGCCAGCGGCTCAGCAGGCTATGAGTGCCTTGGTCCGAGAAATAGCAGGAGCTTTGGGTATTCTTAGAGCTGGGAATCAGGATCAGGCCCATGTTGCCGAGGCAGGGCCTTCTTTCTTGAAGAGAGAGTTTTTCCGGTCTAACCCGGACGAATTTGTTGGGGATCCGAAGGAGCCACTTAAGGCTGACGAGTGGTTGGAACAGATGGAGAAGACATTCGAGATGCTTGGCATTGAGGATGAGGCTTTAAAGGTGACCTTGGCATCCTTCCAACTGAAGGGAGATGCGGGTCAGTGGTGGAAGTACGAGAAGGGCAGTGTTGGTGGTACATGGGGGGCTTTTGTAGATGCATTCCAAGAGAAGTTCTTGTCTTCAGTTGCCAGGGAGAAGCTGAGGGAACATTTTTGCTAGCTTAAACAGCAGGGTTTGTCAGTGGCCGAGTTTGAGGCTACTTTTACTAGCTTGTCCAGGTTTGCACCTGAACTTGTGGCGTCCGAAGAACGCTGTTGCTTTGAGTTTGAGTGGAAGTTGAGGTGTGGACTCAAGTTGAGGGTTGGAGGGTCTTTTATTCTAGAGTATAGACGTCTGGTAGATGCTGCAGCTCATATAGAGATTATGATGCAGGAGGAGGATGAAGAGAAGCATAGAGGCTCCAAGAGGAGCCAAGATGGCCAGGGTGATGGCAGGAGACAGAGAGGTTTTAACCCTCAGCAGTCTCAGGGTGGTTTGGCTAGATCGACCTTTCCAGTGCCGAGTGCAGGCTCTGGGAGAGTTAATCAGGGAAGCTTGACTTGCTTCACATGTGGCCAGTTGGGTCACAAGTCTTCGGTTTGCCTGCAGAAGGGAGGGGGTCAGCGAGCTGCTTCTTCTTCGGCTCGACCTCAGGGCCAGAGTCAGGGTAGGGACCAGCCTTTGTCTTGCTATCAGTGTGGTCAGCCTGGGCACCTGAAGAGGTATTGCCCACAGTTGAGTGCCACTTCAGGAGCGTCTGGTTCTAGGCAGACGCAGGGTTTTCAGCCAGCTCAGTCTGTGCAGGCCTCGAGGGCCAATCCGGGAGCTTCATCATCCCAGTCTGTGCAGCAATCTTTTGCTCCTAGAGGTGAGCAGGTGGATCAGGGGCCTACAGGGCGCGTGTATGCTGTTACCGCGCAGGACCTAGTACCGGCTCCATCTGTTGTGAGAGGTACCTTTCTGTTTTGCAACTCGGTTGCTAGTGTATTGATTGATACGGGTGCATCCCATTCTTTTGTATCTACTGCATTTGCATCTGTTCTGAAATTGGAGTTGGCACAATTAGCATCTCCCATTTGTGTTGTATCACCTGTTGGGGGTGAATTGATTTTGAAACACAGATGTAGAGGTTGTGATATAGAGGTCGCCGATCGTCGGCTTCCGTTTCCTGTCGTAGTTATGCCCATGAAGGGTTTTGATGTTATTTTGGATATGGACTGGTTATCGTCATACTGGGCTGTTATTGATTGCTACCGCCAGAGGGTCACAGTATGTACCTTGAGCGGGGAATGTTTCCATTTCTTGGGGGATTGGGTTGGTAGTGTGTTGCCACCGGTGTATGATCCGCGAGGGCGGAGTGAGCTTAGTGGTCTACTTGCTAGCTTTATGAGTGGTGAGTGTGATGAGACCCAGATTGTATTGCCGAGGGTGGTTTGTGAGTATTCGGATGTTTTTCCCGAGGATCTCATTAGTTTGCCACCTCACCGAGAGATAGAGTTCTCTATTGATTTAGTGCTCGGCACGGCGCCGATTTCTATGGCACCTTATCATTTTGCCCCAGCCGAGTTGAGTGAGTTGAAGATTCAGCTCCAGGAATTGTTAGATAAGGGTTTTGTGCGCCCTAGTGTTTCACTGTGGGGAGCACCGGTCCTCTTTACTAAAAAGAAAGATGGTGCCTTGAGATTGTGTATCGATTACCAAAAGTTAAATCGGGCTACGGTCAAGAATAAGTATCCTATGCCCCGTATAGATGATCTGTTTGACTAGTTGAAGGGTTCCCGTTGTTTCTCTAAGATAGACTTGAGATCGGGTTACCACCAGTTGAGGGTCAGGGAGGAGGATATTCCGAAGACGGCATTCCGTACGCGGTATGGCCATTATGAGTTTCTGGTGATGCCATTTGGGCTCACTAATGCACCGGCAGTCTTTATGGACTTGATGAACCGGATCTTTCAAGAATTCTTAGATCGTTTTGTAGTCGTTTTTGTGGACGACATTCTTATCTATTCACCTTCTGAGGAAGAGCACGAGGAACACTTGAGAGTGGTGCTTGAGTTACTTAGAGCCCATAGGCTGTATGCCAAGTTTGGGAAGTGCGAGTTCTGGCTTGGAGAAGTCAAGTTCTTAGGCCATGTGGTATCCGGGGAAGGGGTGTCTGTTGATACATCCAAGGTTGAGGCAGTGCAAGATTGGGCACAGCCTAAGAGTGTTTTTGAGATTCGTAGTTTTCTGGGATTAGCTGGGTATTACCGTCGGTTTGTGAAAGATTTCTCCAGGCTAGATTCGCCGTTGACTCGATTGGCGCGGAAAGGGGTCAAGTTTGTGTGGAGTGAGACTTATGAAAAGTCGTTCCAAGAGTTGAAGGTTAGATTGACCACCGCTTCGGTTTTGATTATTCCGGAGAGAGGGTTGGGCTATGTGGTTTATTGTGATGCCTCACGAGAGGGTTTGGGTTGTATGTTGATGCAAGAGGGGGAAAGTGATAGCTTATGGTTCACGTCAGTTAAAAATACACGAGAAGAATTACCCTACACATGACCTAGAACTAGCAGTCGTGATTTTTGCCTTGAAGATTTGAAGGCACTACCTTTATGGTGAGAGGTTCGAGGTATTCTCGGACCATAAGAGTTTGAAGTACCTGTTTACACAGAGGGACTTGAATTTGAGGCAGAGAAGGTGGATGGAGTTCATTGAGGACTATGATTTTGAGTTGCACTATCACCCGGGAAAGGCCAATGTTGTGGCCGATGCCCTTAGTAGGAAATCCATTAGTGATGTAGCTAGTATAGCCATCCGAGAATGGGAGATGTTGGGTGCACTTGGCGAGTTTGATTTGCTTCTGGGCGAATTTATTGAGGCTGCGGCCTTGTTTTCTGTTGTTGCACAGCCTACACTGGTGACTCGAGTGTTAGAGGCATGGGGAGGTGACCTTGAGATAGAATCCCTCCGAGAGAAGATCTCCAGTGGGAAGGTTGAGAAGGGTTTGACGGTGTATCCCGACCAGAGTGTGAGATACCGAGGCCGTTTGTTTGTATCGGAGTCTTGCCGAGAGGAGGTACTCCGAGAGTTTCACCATTCACGCCTTACAGTGCATCCGGGAGGCACTAAGATGTATCGTGATTTGGGTCACCAGTTCTGGTGGCGGGGGATGAAGAGAGATGTGGTTGTTTTCGTATCAAAGTGCCTTACTTGTCAGCAAGTGAAGGCTGAGCATCAGAGACTAGCGAGTTTGTTACAACCCTTGCCTATTGCCGAGTAGAAGTAGGAGCATGTCACTATGGACTTCGTTGTAGGCCTTCCAAGGACTCAGCGGGGTAGTGATACTATTTGGGTGGTTGCAGACCGGTTGACTAAGTCGGCGCACTTTATCCCTATGCGCGTGAGAGATTCGATAGATCATCTTGCCGACTTGTATATTTGGGACATAGTGAGGTTGCACGGGGTCCCAGTGACGATCGTCTCAGATAGAGATCCTTGTTTTACTGCTAGGTTATGGCAGAGTCTCCAGAGTGCCTTGGGCACTAAGTTGACCTTTAGTACGGCTTATCATCCTCAGACTGACGGGCAGTCCGAGCGTACTATGCAGATCCTTGAGGATATGCTTCGAGGTTGTGTCCTAAACTTTAGTGGGATGTGGGAGAGGCACTTGCCCTTGGTAGAGTTTGCCTACAACAACAGTTTTCAGTCTAGCATTGGTATGGCATTGTTTGAGGCCTTGTATGGCCGACCGTGTAGGTCTCCAGTCTGTTGGGCCGAGGTGGTTGATGCACCTTTGTTGGGCCCGGAGTTGGTGAGAGAAACGACGGAGAAAGTTGAGCTTATCTGTAGGAGGTTGATTACAGCCCAGAGTTGCCAAAAGAGTTATGCCGATCGAAGGAGGAGGCCTTTGGCATTTGGGACTGGTGATCATGTTTTCTTGAAAATATCACCTAGGCGAGGTTTAATGAGATTTGGGAAGAGTGGGAAGTTATCCCCTCGGTTTATCGGTCCCTTTGAGATCCTTGAGAGGATTGGCGAGGTTGCTTATCGTTTGGCTTTGCCACCGCAGTTGTCCGGGGTACATGACATATTTCATGTTAGTATGCTTTGGAAGTACGAGCCAGATCCATCCCATGTGTTGGATTGGACCGATTTGGAGATAGATGAGGATGCCTCGTATGAGGAAAGACCGGTTCGGGTCTTGGATAGGCGGGATCAAGTCTTGTGAGGCAAGACCATTCCATTGGTAAAGGTTTTGTGAAAACATCACGGAGTGGAGGAAGCCACTTGGGAACGTGAGCTAGAGGTCCGTGAGAAATATCCGGACTTGTTTGTTGATGTGTAATCATGTATTGAAATTTTGTAACGTTATTGAACTTTAAGAGCATTATATATGTCTTAAGTTGTAAAACATTGTAAATGTTTTGGTATATGGAAGTGTGTTTTGGAAATTGCCTCAAAATGGAAGTTATGTTAACATTGTGTATGTTAAGTAAATTATGGAAATACAAGCATGATATTAATGTTGCATGTGTTATGGAATTTTGGAAAATGTGATGAAATTGTCAAATTTCAAAGGAATGCATGTTAATAATGCAGGTTGTTATATGATGTGAATTGCCTCTTGAAAAGAAATGAGATGGACCGGTAATGGGTCGGATTGTTTAATATTATGTTGTAATATTGTTGGGAATGGAGAAAACTTGTTTTTGAAAACTTGTATTTAATTTCGGGGATGAAATTCTTTAAGGGGGGAGGTTATAGCGATCCCGGTTTCCCTTCCTTTAATTGTTGTATCCGGACTTAGGTTCCGTGGAGTTGGTTGTTGTGTATATCTTGTTTACATCCTTTACTCTTTGTATTTGAGTCTTAGGTTGTGTCGGGCAGGTTTGAAACAGGTTGGTTGAGCTTAGAAACCAAAACGAGTTGCCCAGATTTTAGCCTTCACGCTTGAGCGAAGCTTTGGACGCTTGAGTGGGCCATTTTGTTTTCTTCTCCATTCGAGTGGGAAAATCCATCTCCCAGTATTTCCTCTGCAGTGTTCGACGCTCGAGCGGGCATTTTGACGCTCGAGCGGGCGTTTTGACGCTCGAGCAGCCGTTTTGACACTCGAGCGTGAGTTTGTGTGTGACGCTCGAGCGGGGAGTTGGACGCTCGAGCGGGGACCTGGTTCTGCAAAAGTTCTGGGAGCGTGTATCCGGCGCTCAAGCGGCGGTTTGCACGCTCGAGCGGGAGTCTGTGAGTGACGCTCGAGCGGGGGTTTCCACGCTCGAGCGGGGCGACGAGTATATCACACCGAGTTTTAGCTTTTTGGATCACTTTTTCAACACTCTTTCTCTCTCTTACTTTCCCAAACACAGATTTGAGAGCTCCTCTCTCTAAAACCTTACCTTCTCTCTAGGGATTGATCTAGTAGGAGTTGTTTCCTCACTTTTGGTCTTTACAAAAAGTGTGTTGATCATCGGGGGCTACATTTTGATTCGAAAACTTCGGGATTTGGAGCATCTTCAATTTTTTCATCTTCTTCCCTTGAGTTCCGAATTTGAGGTAGGGATTCTTACTCACTCTTATGGGTTTTGACCTAGATCTTGAGCTTGTTGTCTAAATGGTTGATTTTGGGACTTAGGGTTTCAAAAGTTATAAAAGGGGGTTTTGTTATTTTGATTCTTAAATATGTATTTTGGGTTTCAAAATAATGTTATTGTTGTTGATAGTTAATATTTGAACCATTGGGTTAATATTGAGAGACGGGAAGGAAGCCCTAATTTATATATAAATTAATTGGTATAATTAATTTGGGAAAGTTACGGATTTGTGAAATTGAGTTGATTATAATGATAGTGGTTCATTATAAGATGGAATAATGGAGTCGGATTAATAAATCATTCACTTTTGAAAATGTGGAGATTTTATCTGTTGGTGCTTTTGTTATCTGTTTAGAAATAATTGCTTTGGGCTACCGGTGGAGGGTAGTTATGATTGTTGTAGACAATGCATGATGATTAGGCAAACTAAAACTAATCAATTGGATGTGTCATAGAGTATGACGGTTGCCAGAATACATTAACTGTATGTATTGATTGATTATGTATATGACCTATGTGTATATACGTTGTGTATATGGGAGGAGATAGGGGATGTACTCCACGGTTTAGGGGAAGATAGGGGATGGACCTCTAAATCGGATATTGTTTGGGAGGAGATAGGGGATAGACTCCGCTGATACAGCTCATATGCTTGTCAGTTAATGTGTTGATATAGCTCATATGCCTATCTATGGAAGTGTTGATATAGCTCATATGCTTATCTGTTGAAGTGTGGATACAGCTTGTATGCTTATCTGTTGAGATGTTGATATAGCTTATATGCTTATCTATCAAAGTGTTGATATAGCTAGTATGCTTATCTATTGTGAAATGGGAAATGTTTAAATATGAGTCACTATCTCATGTAAATTGTTGGCCATGTTCTGAGCTGTTGTTGTGAATTGTGAATTTGATAAGAAATGGAAAATGAAATGAAATGTGGACACGGTGGTCATGTAATGAAAGTGGTGTATGAATTGGTTTATGTGAGTCAAACATTTATTAATTGCTAATGTCTTAGTTACTGCTCATATTGTGTTTAGCATATCTCTACTGGGCGTTGGCTCACCTTATACGGGACATCATTTTCAGGTACAGGTAGCATGCCGCCACCAAGGACATAGCTTTGATGGTTATGGGAGTTGAAGACTCTTTTTTGATTATTTTGTTTGTATTACATGTATATCAAGTCAATGGCTTATTTTGTATAAAGTTAGTACTCTTCTTTTGTAACCAAGTGTTGACTTGGAAAGCTGTAAGCCCGTAGGGCATTTGCTTTTGTTGTTAACATGTAATATTGTTGTAAGAACTACTCTGATGAATAAAAAGGTGTTGATTTCTCTTATATCATTGTATGTCTAAAATGATGGGTTTATGTATTATTTTGAGGGCGTTACAGTAAAAGTAATTTCAGAAACATTTATGTGAAAAAAAATTCACTTTGTAGACATCCTATTTTTTTGACCGACCTTAAGACTCAGACGTCGCCAGTTGAGCACTTGGTGATATTGCATGTTGTGCTCGTTCGGAAGTTTCAGAGTCGCGGCCGTGAGCCCTGCCTCCGGACTTCCGAACCCTCTTCTGTGCCTTGCCTCGGTTTGCGAACCAGACTCGGTTTTCTCTGTTTCTTTTCCCGAGGGGAGGGAGAGGTCCCGTAGACCATCTCTCAGTGGCCGTGGGCTACATTTTGTGGCCGCAGGCCATTTTGCCCATTTCGGAGTCCGGTTTCCGGTTTTTCGGGACCGTTGGCCGTGTGCCTCGGTTCGGGACCGCCTAACCATCTCCGTTTGTTCTGATTT